>JAJPUD010005178.1:439-51071 GCA_023553655.1 Myrmecobius fasciatus
GAGGAGGGAGGAAGGGAGAAAGGAGAAAGGAAAGGGGAAAACATAACGGGTAAATAAGATAGCAGGAAATACAGAATTAGTTATTTTAACTGTGAATGTGAATGGGATGAACTCTCCCATAAAGCAGAAACGAATAGCAGACTGGATTAAAAACCAGAATCCAACAATATATTGTCTACAAGAAACACATCTAAAGCATAGAGACACATACAGGGTGAAGGTAAAAGGCTGAAGCAGAACCTATTATGCTTCAGGTGAACAAAAAAAAGCAGGGATAGCAATCCTTATCTCAGATCAAGTAAAAGCCAAGATAGATCTAATTAAAAGAGATAATCAAGGAAACTATATTTTATTAAATGGTACCATAGATAATGTAGCAATATAAATACTAAATATATATGCACCAAGTGCAATAGCATCCAAATTCCTAGGGGAGAAATTAAGAGAGATGCAAGAAGAAATAGACAGCCAAACTATACTAGTGGGGGATCTCAACCTTGCTCTCTCAGAATTAGATAAATCAAACCACAAAATAAACAAGAAATAACCTAGGGAGATAAACCAATTGTTAGGAAAGCTAGGTATGATAGATCTATGGAGAAAATTGAATGGAGACAGTAGGGAGATTACTTTTTTCTCTGCAGTTCATGGAATTTATACAAAAATTGATCATGTGTTAGGGCATAAAAACCTCAAAATTAAATGCAGAAAAGCAGAAATAGTAAATGCATCCTTCTCAGATCATGATGCAATAAAACTCACATGTAATATAAGGCCAGGAGAAAATAAACCAAAAGTTAATTGGAAATTAAATAATCTAATCCTGAAGAATGAATGTGTGAAAGAGCAAATCATAGACACAATCAATAATTTCATCCAGGAAAATGACAATAAGGAGACAACATATCAAAATTTATGGGATACGGCCAAAGCGGTTATAAGGGGCAATTTTATATCTCTAGATGCTTACTTGCATAAAATAGAGAAAGAAAAGATCAATGAATTAGGGTTAAAATTAAAAAAAAACTAGAAAAAGAACAAATTAAAAACCCTCAATTAAATACCAAATTGGAAATTCTAAAAATAAAAGGGGAAATCAATAAAATTGAAAATAAGAAAACTATTGAATTAATAAATAAAACTAAGAGTTGATTTTATGAAAAAACCAACAAAATAGATAAGCCTTTAGTTAATTTGATTAGAAAAAGGAAAGAGGAAAATCAAATTGTTAGTCTCAAAAATGATAAGGGAGAACTTTCCTCCAATGAAAAGGAAATTAGAGTAATAATTAGGAGTTACTTTGCCCAACTTTATGCCAGTAAATTAGATAATCTAAATGAAATGGAGGAATATCTACAAAAATATAGATTGCCCAGGTTAAAAGAAGACAAAATAAACTATTTAAATAGCCCCATTTTAGAAAAAGAAATAGAACAAGGTATTAACCAACTCCCTAAGAAAAAATCTCCAGGGCTAGATGGATTTATATGTGAATTCTACAAAACATTCAAAGATCAATTAATTCCAATACTATATAAACTATTTGAAAAAATAGGGGAAGAAGGTATACTACCAAATTCCTTCTATGATACTGATATGGTGCTGATAGCTAAACCAGGTAGGGTGAAAACAGAGAAAGAAAATTATAGACCAATTTCCCTAATGAATACTGATGCAAAAATCTTAAATAAGATATTAGTAACGAGAATACAGAAAGTCATCCCCAGAATAGTACACTATGACCAAGTAGGATTTATACCAGGAATGCAGGGCTGGTTCAACATTAGGAAAACTATCAGCATAATCAATTATATTAATAACCAAACTAACAACAACCATATGATTATCTCAATAGATGCACAAAAAGCATTTGAAAAAATCCAGCACCCATTCCTATTAAAAACACTAGAGAGTATAGGAATAAAGGGGCTTTTCCTTAAAATGATTAGTAGCATCTACTTAAAACCATCAGCAAGTATCATATGTAATGGAGACAAATTAGAACTATTCCCAATAACATCAGGAGTGAAACAAGGCTGCCCACTGTCACCATTACTATTTAATATTGTATTAGAAATGTTATCTTTGGCAATAAGAGAAGGAAAAGAGATAAAAGGAATTAGAGTAGGTAATGAAGAAACCAAATTATCACTCTTTGCAGATGACATGATGGTATACTTAGAGAACACTAGAGACTCGACTAAAAACCTACTAGAAACAATTCACAACTTTAGCAAAGTGGCAGGATACAAAATAGATCCACATAAATCATCAGCATTTTCATATATTGCCAACAAAGTTCAGCAGCAAGAGATACAAAAAGAAATTCCATTCAAAATAACGGATGATAGGGGCAGCTAGGTGGCGCAGTGAAGAGAGCACCAGCTCTGAAGTCAGGAGGACCTGAGTTCAAATCTGGTCTCAGACACTTCCTAGCTGTGTGACCCTGGGCAAGTCACTTAACCCCAATTGCCTCAGCAAAAGCAAAAATAAATAAATAACGGATGATAGTATAAAATATATGGGAATCAATCTGCCAAGGAAAAGTCAGAAACTATACAAACTAAACTACAAAACACTTGCCACATAAATAAAATCAGACCTAGTCAATTGGAAAACCATTAAATGCTCATGGGTAGGTCAAGCAAATATAATAAAAATGACAATACTACCCAAATTAATTTACTTACTTAGTTCCATACCAAATTCCCAATAAATTATTTTACATTTCTAGAAAAAAACAGTAGCAAAGTTCATTTGGAAGAATAAAGGATCAAGAATTTCAAGGGAATTAATGGAAAAAAAAGGCTGATGAAGGACTTGCTGTACCAGATCTAAAACTATATTATAAAGCAGCAGTCATCAAAACCATTTGTTACTGGCTAAGAAATAGAGCAGTCGATAAGTGGCATAGGATAGGATCTCAGGACAAACTAGGCAATAACTATAGCAATTTAGTCTTTGATAAACCCAAAGACCCCAGATTTTGGGATAAGTATTCACTATTTAGCAAAAACTGCTGGGAAAATTGGAAACTAATATGGAAGAAATTAGGACTTGACCCACACCTAACAAACACCACATACCAAGATAAGATCTAAATGGGTTCATGATCTTGATATATAGAGTGTTATTTTATTTTTTTTGCTTTTTGCTGAGGCAATTGAGGTTAAGTGACTTGCCCAGGGTCACACAGCTAGGTAATGTTAAGTGTCTGAGATCAGATTTGAACTCAGGTCCTCCCGACTTCAGGGCTGGTGCTCTATCCACTGCTCCACCTAGCTGGCCTATAGAGTGATATTATAAGCATATTAGAGGAACATAAGATAATTTACCTCTCAGACCTGTGGAGATGGAATAAATTTATGTCCAAAGAAGACTTGGAACTCTTAACTGAACACAAGATAGATAATTTTGACTATATTAAGTTAAAAAAGTTTTTGTACAAACAAAACTAATGCAGATAAGATTAGGAGGGAAGCAACACATTGGGAAATCATCTTTACATTTAAGGGTTCTGATAAAGGCCTCATATCTAAAATATATAGAAAATTTTCTCATATTTATAAGAATTCAAGCCAAGGATATGAACAGATAATTTTCAGATGAAGAAATGAAAACCATTTCTAGTCATATGAAAAGGTGCTCCAAATCACTATTGATCAGAGAAATGCAAATCAAGACAACTCTGAGGTACAACTACACACCTGTCAGATTGGCTAAGATGACAGGAAAAGATAATGAGGAGTGTTGGAGGGGATGTGGGAAAACTGGGACACTGATGCATTGTTGGTGGAACTGTGAACAGATCCAACCATTTTGGAGAGCAATTTGGAACTATGCTCAAAAAGTTATCAAACTGTGCATTCCCTTCGACCCAGCAGCATTTCTATTGGGCCTATATCCCAAAGAGATCTTAGAGGAGGGAAAAGGGACCCAGATGTGCAAGAATGTGTGTGGCAACCCTTTGTGTAGTGGCTAGAAACTGGAAACTGGATGGATGCCCATCAATTGGAGAATGGCTGAATAAATTATTGTATATGAATGTTATGGAATATTATTGTTCTGTAAGAAACGACCAGCAGGATGATTTCAGAGAGGCCTGGAAAGACTTTCATGAACTGATGCTGAGTGAAATGAGCAGAACCAGGAGATCATTATACACGGCAACAACAATACTATATAATGATCAATTCTGATGGACATGGCTCTCTTCAACGATGAGATGTTTCAAACCAGTTCCAATTGTTCAGTAAAGAAAGCCATCTACACCCAGAGATGGCTTATATCATTTTCATGCTCTATATCGATGATTGCTTGCATTGGGTTTCCTTTTTCAGATTTTTTTTGTTCCTGTATATACGATTTTTCTTCCACAAAAATAATAAGTATGGAAACATGTATACATATATTCGACTTGTCAAATATTTTAACATAATTAACATGTAGTAGACTTCCTGCCATCTAGGGGAGTGGAGGGGAATAGGGGGGAAAAAAAGCTTTGTAATGCTCAATGTTGAAGAACTACTCATACATATGTTATTCAAATAAAAAGCTTTAATAAAAAAAAAGAATATACCATGTTTCCATACGCAGTCACAGTTCTATCTCTGGATGAAGATGGAATTTTCTTTTCTTTCTTTTTTATTTTTTAAAAGCTTTTTATTTTCAAAACATATGCATAGATAGTTTTCAACATTCATCTTTGCAAAACCTTGCATTCCAAATTTTTCTCCCTCCCTTCCCCTCACCCCACCCCCAGATGGCAAGTAATCTATGTTAAACATGTCCTATTCTTTTATACATATTTCCACAATTATCACGCTGCACAAGAAAAATCTGATCAAAAAGGGAAAAAATGAGAAAGAAAACAAAATGCAAACAAACAACAACAAAAAAGTGGAAATCTTACATTGTGATCAACTCACACTCAGTTTCCACACTCCTCTCTCTGGGTGCACATGATTCTCTTCATCACAAGACCATTGGAACTGACCTGAATCATCTCATTGTTGACAAGAGCCATATAATGACATTTTCTATGTTAAGTCTATTGGATTTGTCTTGGGTCACTGAATTGCTGAGAAGAGCTAAATCTATCATAGTTGATCATCACATAGTCTTGCTGTTAACTGTGTATAATGTTCTGGTTTTACTCACTTCACTCAGCATAGGTTCATGCAAGTCCCTCCAGGCCTCTCTGAAATCATCCTGTTATCGTTACTTACAGAACAATAATATTCCATGACATTCATAATTTCTTCAGCCAATCTCCAATTGATGGGCATCCATTCAGTTTCCAGTTTCTAGGCACTACAAAAAGGGCTGCCACAAACATTCTTGCACATGTGGGGCCCTTTCCTTCCTTTAAGATCTCTTTGGGATATAGGCCCAATAGAAACACTACTGGGTCAAAGGGTATGCACAGTTTGATAGCCCTTTGAGCATAGTTCCAAATTGTTCTCCAGAATGGTTGGATCACTTCATAATTCCACCCACAATGCATTAGTGTTCCAGTTTCCCTGCATCCCCTCCAACATTTATTATTGTCTTTTTCCTGTCATTTTAGCTAACCTGAGAAGTGTGAAGTGTCTTTATTTGCATTTTTCTAATCAATAGCGATTTAGAGCATTTTTTCATATGAATTTTTTCATCTTAATATTGCGTGTTCATATTCTCTGGCTATTTATCAACTGGGGAATGACTTGTATTCTTATTTGAGTTAGCTTTCTATAGATTTCAGAATTGAGACTTTTATCAGAAACAATGGCTATAAAAATTGTTTCCTAGCTTGCTGCTTTTCTTCTAATCTTGGCTACACTGGTCTTGATTGTGCAAATCCATTTCATAATGTTCTGCAGATCTTTGGCCACAAATTTCTCCCTTTTTCATAGATCTGACCAGTAGACTACCCTTGCTCTACTAATTTGGTTAAGTCTAAATCATGAACCCATTTAAACCTTATCTTGGTGTATCATGTGAGATATTGGCCAATGCTTATTTTCTGCTATACTATTTGCTAATTTTCCCAACATTTTTGTCTTATTCTAATCCAAGAAACTAGAGTCTTTGGGTTTATCAAACAATAGATTACTGTAGTCATTGACTATTGTATCTAATGAACCTAACCTATTCCATTGACCCACTACTTCTTAGCCAAATGGTTTTGATGACTGCTGATTTACAATATAGTTTTAAGTCTGGTACAGCTAGGTCACCTTCTTTTGCATTTTTTTTATTAATTCCTTTGATACTCTTGACCTTCTGTTCTTCCAGATGAATTTTGTTATTGTTTTTCCTAGCTCCAGAATTTCTTGGTTGCCCACTGTGGGGATGGCCTGGCCTAGTTGCTCCTGTTATATCCTGTGTTCTGGGACTGGCAGTTTGTTGCACTGGGTTTGGAGGCCTTTCAGCTGGTCTGCTATACCACCAGCCTTGGAAGCCATGATCTTGGTTGCTGATCTATGCTGGGTCTAATAACCTCCTTGTGGCTTACCTGAACACCACCTGCACTGGGCTGTCCCCCCCCCTTAACCAAGTTAAACAGACTTTCCCTGAAGTTCTTCTAAGTTATATTAAAGCTTTTTGTGGATTCTAATTTAGAACCATTTAGAAGCTTGATTTAAAGTTGTTTACTAGGAAAACTGAAGAGAGCTAAGTGAATTTCCTGATTTTTTTCTCTGTCATTTTGGTAAATACAACTTGTAATGACCACAAGGCAATTAAAGTTATAATCAACAAAGTCTCTGAAAAAATGATTTTTTAAATGAAGACTAAGTGATATAATCCTTGACAATATAGAAGTCAAAGAACAAATTATAGAAATAATTAAAAAGATGGTAACAATTAAACATCATTACACACCTTTTGGGATGCAACCAAAAAAATACCTTTTGGAAATTATGTTTCTGTAAACAGATTCATCAAAAAAAGTTCAATTAATTGGATATATAATTAAGAATCCTCCCTTCCCAAAAAAACCCCCAAAGAGATAATAATGATGATAAGGCACAAATTAACACAAAATAAGAATTCTGAAGATCAATGAAGATATTAAAAAAGTTACTAAAATTATTAAATATAGATAGGACTTTAAAATGTTAATGAAACAATCAAACTATTATATAATTTGATAAGAGGAAAAACCAATTATAAAAATTAAAAAGGAAATTATCAGAAACTTTGTTTGCCCAACAAAAAAAGATTACTTGAAAAAATGGTTGAATATTTTTAAAAGTATATAAAATTTACAGATTAATGGAACAAGAAACCTGATCTCAGAAAGAAGTCATCAAGAAATTCCCAAAGTGGGGGGTAAAGACCCAGATGAATCTACAGTGAAAGAAAATTAATTTCAAAATTCTATAAAATATTTCCAAAATAGGGAATGAAAATATCTTATGCATCTCCTTCCCTGGAACATACCTGGATCTGCTATCCAAACAAGAGATTAAAAAAAAAAGACAAAGGAAACCATAAAAACTCTAATGAATACCAACCAATATACCAAAATAAAATATCAGCAAGAAAGCTATAGAAGCATATTTGAAAGACTGTCACACTATTATCAGGTTGAATTTAGTGTAGGTTTGGCTTCATATTAGAATAAAAAATCATATGCTTATACTAACAGACACAGAAAAAGGTTTAGATAAAATAGCCTTAATTTATATTCAAAAATGGCTAAAAAGCACAGGAATGCATATATCATTCCTTAATAATATAAAGAGTAAATCTAAATCCATGAACCAGAAGCATCTAGAATGACGAAATGCCAGAATTTTTTTTAGTAACATCAGAAGAAAATTAGAGTATATGTTGTCAGCACTATTAATATAATACTAGAAATGCTAGCTATTATAGTGATACAATATAAAGAAGTTGATGGAACTAACTGGCAAAAAAGAAGCATTATTGCTATTTACCCAAGATTCAAGTAAAAAAAAATGAAACCAATAATAACTTCATCAAAGAAATAGTAAATAAAATAAATCACCAACATATATTACTTACAAAATATAGTATATGCTATAAAATATAATACATATTACTAACCAAACCCAAAGGGAACAAACAGAAGAAAAACAGGATTCAAAATAACAACTGAATTTAAAGAATAGACCTACCTGAAAGTCCAGCTTGGAAGACACACTCAGGATGTTTGAGAATACAATTACAAAATTTCACGGGAATAAAAGAAGTTTTAAGTAATTGGAGAATTATTTAAACTTATTTTTAGGCCAAGATAACATAAAATAATAATAATAATATTGTTTGAATTTATATAGAAATGCATAGTCATGCTAATCAAACAACTAAGAGGTTACTGTATAAAAAGAAACTATCTAAATGCATCAGCAATAGAGAGAAAAAGCAAACCAATGAATTGGATATGCAATTTAAAAAAAACTAGAAAAAAGACAAATTAAAAAATCCCCAACTAAACATTAAAACAGAAATTCTAAAAATCAAAGGAGATATTAATAAAATTGAAAATAATAAAAAATGCCACTGAATTAATAAATAAATAAAGGAGTTAGTTTTATGGGGAAAAAACACAACAAAAACCATTAGTTAATTTGATTTAAAAAGAGGAAAACCAAATTACCAACATCAAAAATGAAAAGGGTGAAAACTCAGCCAAAGAAGATGAACTTAAAACAATTATTAAAAATATTTTGTTCAATTATATGGAAATAAAACTGACAATCTCAGAGAAATAGATAGAATATTCACAAAAATATAAATTCCCAAGATTAACATAAGAGGAAATAGAATGCTTAAAAAATTAGAAGAAGAATTTGAAAAAAAACTATAAATAGCACCCTAAGCAAAAATTCCAAGGCCTGGATGGACTTACAAGTGAATTCTACCAAATACTATTAATTCTAGTGTATATAATGATTTTTAAAAACAGCTAAGAAATCGTATCAAATTCCTTTTTTGATACAAATATAATTTTGATATCTAAACTAGGAAAAGCAAAACAGAGAAAAAATACTATAGATCAATTTAAATAATGAATAGTAATGCAAAGTTTAGAAATAAACACTAGCAAAAAGATTACTGTAATATATCAAAAAGATTATATGCTATAACCAGGAATTCAGGGCTGGTTCAATATCAGGAAAACTAAAAGCATATTTGACCATACTAATAACTAAAAACAACATAAATTATATGACTATCAATAAATGAAGAAAAAGCTGTTAAAAACCACAATATCCATTGCTATTAAAAATGCTAGAAAGCTTAAATAGAGCTTTTCTTAAAATGATAAGTGGTACCTATCTAAAACCATGAGCAAGCAAGTGTAATGGGTATAAACTAGAAGCCTTTCCAACATGATCAAAAGTGAAGCAAAATAACCATTACTACTATTGTACACCAACATTATACTAGAAATGCTAGTTCTATCATTAAGACAAGAAAAAGAAAATGAAGGAATAAAAATAGGCAATAAGTAAACAAAACTATCACTCTTTTCAGATAATTTGATGGCATATTTAGAGAAGCCAAGAAAATCAATTAAAAAATTAACAACTTCAACAAAGTTTCAGGGTTTAAAGAAAATCTTATAAATCATTAGCATTTCTATATAGCACCAACAAAACTTGGTAAAAGAAAAATCCCAACTAAAATAACTGCAGATAATATAAAATACTTGAGAATCTCCTTGACAAGACTCACATAAGCACTCTAGGAACACGGTTAAAAAAGTTTTCACGAAAAAAAAAATCTAAACAAAGAAATATTAATTGCTCAGGGAGAGGCAAAGCCAGTGTAATAAAAATTCTGCCTAAATTAATTTATTTATTCAATGTCATGCCAATCAAACCATGAAGGATTATTTTTAAAGATAGAAAAATAACAAAAAAAATCACCAGAAGGATCAAAGGATCAAGAATATTAAGAACTCAATAAAAAAAACCAGGTAAATAAAGGTGACCTAGCAATATTGGATTTCAAACTACATTGCAAAATAGTAATCATGAAAACAATTTGGTACTGGTTAAGAAACAGAATGGGCTGATCAGTGTAATAAATGAGTACGCAATATATAGAAATAAATGACTATGGTATCTAAATGCCTGATATACTCAAGAAGCCAAATTTTGTGACAAAAACTCATTATTTGACAAAAGACTGCTGGGAAAACTGGAAAGCTTCAAAGTGAAGTGAGCATAATCAGTACACAAATAGTAATATTATAAAGATGATAGATTGTAAAAGACAAAGCTACTCTCATTAATACAAGGAATCAAACTAATTCCAAAAGACTTGTGATAAAAAAGTGCTATCTACCTTCAAATGATGAACTCTGAGTGAAGAATGAAGTATAAGGTTGTTTACTTTTTTCTTGCTTTTTTTTTTTTGGCAACATGGTTAATAGAGAAATATATTTGGCATGACTTCACACCTATAATGGGTATCATATTGTTTCTTTTCTCAGTGGGTAGAGAGGGGCTTTAGGAAGGGAGACAACTTGGAACTTAAAATTTAAAAAAATAATGTCAAAAAAAGAAAAAAATAGATAAAAAATCAAAATTCATTTGGAAGAATCAAATGCCACAAAATTAAAGGGAAATAATGAAAAATATGGCATTAGTATTGAAACTATGTATAATTGTTTAAAAAATAAAAAGCTTAATCAGGGGAACAGAATGGAATTGGAATTAATCAAACAATGCTGTACAGTGTTCAGTTAACTCAAGGATGCTAATTATTGGGAGAAGGACGTATTATTTATGATTCTTGCTTACCAAGTCTATTTCACTGATCTTTTCTTTCTTTTAAAAAACCATTACCAAATAGCTTTAATGATTACTGATTTGTAGAACAGTATAGAAATGTTGAAAACTAGTATGCCATAGGATTTGAAAGCTCTTTTCAGACACAAAGAAATGGATCTTATTTTTTTAAGGTAAATTTTATTTAATTCAATGAGACAAAATATATTAGAAAATTAAGTCATTTCCACTTATTCACTCCCACATTCTTCACATTTTCCACTATTGGTCAAAAACCATTAGCTTGTAGAAGAAATTAAAGAAATCAATGATGCCTTCTTCAGAAAAAGTGTAGCTACTTATATATACATCAATAAGCAAGATAAGTTTATTTTTTATTTTTTTTAAATTTATTGATACTTTTTATTTGCAAAACATATGTATGGGTAATTCATAAACATTAACCCTTACAAAGCTTTCTGTTACAAATTTTTCCCCCCTACTCCCCACCCTCCCCTAGATGGCAGGATATCCACTACATGATAATTATGTTAGAATACTTAAGAAATTGAATATATGTATAATTATTGCATCATTTTTTGTGCAGGAGAAATTGTATCTACAAGAAAGAATAATCTGATAAAGGAAATACAATGCAAGCAAACCTCAATAGAGAACATGAAAATGTTATGTTGTGGTCCACATTTCACATCCCTCTCTCTGGGTGTATATGGCTTTCTTCACTGAACAATTGGAACTGGTTTGAAGCATTTCATTGTTGAAGAGAGTCATGCCCATTAAAACTGATCCTCATATAGTATTGTTGTTGCCGTGAACAATGATCTCCTGGTTCTGCTCATTTCACTGAGCATCAGTTCATGCAAGTCTCTCCAGGCCTCTCTGAAACTGTCCTGCTGGTCGTTTCTTACAGAGCAATAATATTCCATAACATTCATATACCATAATTTATTCAGCCACTCTCCAATTGGTGGGCATCCATTCAGTTTCCAGTTTCTAGCCACTACAAAAAGAGCTGCCACAAACATTCTAAGCAAGATAAGTTTAAAGTAACATCAAAAGGTAAGAAATGGGTTTTAACCCCTTCTCTGAGAACACATGAGCTCTCTGACCCTAAACAACTCTATATACAACTTTCTAAGACTATAAATGGCAGAGATAATAACCTGTATTGATTGAGAGTTTCTTCACCTGGGAATTTTCTATACCAATGAAATCACAGGTCCCACCCATCCCTGTTCTCTACAGAAATACTATTCTTTAATAATTTTCTGAGGTTTTCTAACTTATTTTTATCTAGCCTTTTTTTTTCACATCCCATCAATTAAAAAGCATTTTTGAGTAGCATGCCACTATAAGTATATTTATTTATGTTATAAACATTTAATAATATGTTAATATATGCATTATGAAACAGAGAAAAGCAAAATATTTTAAATAATTTTCTCTCTTAATATAGAAAACTTTATTCTCGTTAAAAAGTGTTGGAATGACAATATTTTTTGAAAATTTTAGTCTTACACTTTGTGATACAGCAATACAAATGTCTGGTTCTAACCAATTTATTTGCTATTTTTAAAGGAGTTGGTTATTTATTGCCTTTGGACATAATGGCTGTCACATACGAAAAAGATATCAAACAAATTCGTAGGGCCAAATGGAAGGAGTACATCTTTGGCTAAATTACTAAATCATAACACTCATTTTTTATTCCTGTTCCACTGATTATGCAAAGCATTTTGTTGACCTCTGGCTAGTAAATCTCCATATTCCTTGAATTGCATCATCATCCATAATGTCTTGGAAAGGTATATTTGTAGCAAAAGCAAGCATTTATATTATATTGATGGTTATTATAGATATAATTATTTTTTATGCATGACATTACTTAATCAAATTTAAGAAAAAATGTCCTAGCCAATTAATCTAAATAAAACAGAAAAAGTTACTTCAAAGACACTATCAAAATCTTTGATTTCACAAATTTCATTAGTGAAAGGTGATAGTTTCAATTTAATGCTTGTTTTCTGATGTACTATTTAAAATAAAACTTACCTATACCAGCTGATATTTGGCTCAGGCGAGCCAGTAGCCCTACAAGATAATACCATTTCTTCTTGTCGGTCTGCAGTAGCATTGAAGAATATAAGTGGCATTGTAATTGCTGGTGGAACTAAGAAAGAAAATAAAATTATATCTGACGTAAATATTATTTTAAATCAACATTTCCAAAGATAATTTACAAATAATTATTTTTGAATATTATTTGTATAAACATATCAAGTGTTCTCTCTGTATATATAGAAGACTAATTCCTTTTCCATATATATATAATATAAATATACTGTGTGTATGTTTATATATATGTACACACATATTATATATGGGCTCTTACTGCTGTTAGGCAATTATTTTACAACTTCCTAACTTACCTCATTACCCCAATCACCACAGCAACTCTTTAAAATCCTTTCATCACTCCTGAAACTGTCCATGGCTTCTTCTCTCCCTAACCTCTGAGCTTGCCTGATATTTTACTTAAAAAAAAAAAGCCATTCTCTGAAACCTCTTTTCTCCCTTTCTCCTCATCTCATTATTCTGATGCATTCTGTCACTATATTCTTTATCCTTGTCTCAAATGAAAACATTGCCTTTCTCTTTCTTTTAAAATAATGATCCCATTTCATCCTGTCTTCTCCAGCAGATTGCCCCCTCCATTCATCTAAAGCCTCTCATTTATCTTCAAACTTTCTGCTTCCTTACTGTCTACAAACATACCCAAGTCTCCCACATCCTTAAAAAAAAAACCCTCACTTGGTTCACCCATCCCTGCTAACTACTATCTCTTATCTCTCTCTACTCTCCTTTGTGACTAAACTCCTTGGGAAGGCCAACTTTATAGGTATTTTCACTTCCTCTTCTTTCCTTCTCTTTATCACTATACAATCTGGCTTCTAACCAACCTTATTATTCAACTTAAGTTGCTCTCTCCAAAGTGGTTCCTTGGTTGCCAAATCCAACTGTCTTTTCTTTTTTCTTTTCTTTTTGCTGAGGCAATTGGGGTTAAGTGACTTGCCCAGGGTCACATGGCTAAGAAGTATCTGAGACAAGATTTGAACTCAGGTCCTCCTGACTTCAGGGCTGGTACTCTATCCACTGCACCACCTAGCTGCCCCCCAACTGTCTTTTCTTAATTCGCATCTTTCTTTATCTCTATACAGCCTTTGAGACTACTAACCACCCTCTTTTCTTTCAGTTTCCATAAGACCTTTATCCTTTGGTTCTCTTCTTACCTTTATTACCACTTTTCTCAGTCTCTTTTGCTGGATCTTCCTCTAGGGCATTCCTACTAACCATGGGGGTCCCACAGGGCTCTGTCCCAGAACCTCTTTTTTCTCCTTCTAAACTATTTCACTTAGTGATTTCCCATGAATTTAATCATCTTAATATTTATGATTCTCAATCTACTTATCCAGCCCTAAACTTTCTGCTGCAGTCTCTATTATTCAACTGATTATTAAACATCTTAGACTAGTTCTGTAGACATCTTAAACTCAACATAGCCCAAAGTGAACTCATCATCTTCCTTTTAGTCTTTCCCTATTCCAAGCATCCCCAAAATTGTCAAAGGTACCACCATCTTCTTAGTCCCCCAGGTTTACATTATCCTTGATTCTTCACTATATTTCATCCTCCTCTCATTCACTGGTTACCAAGGCATGTAGATTTCATCTTTTCAACACCTCTCAAATAAGCCCCCATCCTTATATAGCGCTACCAACCTGATACAGCCCTACCAACCTGATACAGCCCTTCACCTCCTCATCCTTGGATTATTATAATAGCCTAGTGTTCAACACACAGATGTAATATGTATTTAATAAATACCACCTAAATATAATTAGCTTAATCTCCCCATAGTAAGACTGCCTTCAATAAGTCAAATGAAAGTAATTGAAAGTTTATTAAGTTCCCACTATGTGTCAGGCACTAATACTGTGATGATAGTACAAAGAAAGCCCCTTTGAAATTGCAATTGAAAAAGAGCTCATATCCTAATGAGGAAGAAACAATAAAATATAAGCAAATCAAACACAAAATCAAAAATTAAAAATAAATGAAAAGTAGTTCAGTATATCAGAGGAAGGACATTAACAGTTGGAGGAATTTAGGAAAGACTTCACATAGAAGTGCTTGGCTTCAACTTGAAGAAAGGGGCTTTAAAAGGTAAAGATAAGGAAAGAGCATTTTAAGTAAGGGATGCCAGTGTAAAGAGAAGGAAATGGGAGGAGAGTCATATGTGAGGGATAGAGTGGCTGGATCCCACAGAATGTGGGAAAAGGCTCATGGGAAGGCAGTATCTGGTTCAATGAGGCTGGAAAGATAGTTTGGAGGCAGATCATACAGAGCTTTAAAAGTTAAATAGAGAAGTTTATAGTTTGTCTCTGAGACAATAGGAAGCCACTGGAATTGAAAGAATCCCTGGGGAGTCATACTGTCAACTTGGCACTTTAAGGAAAATACTTTGGCATCAATGTGTAAGGTAACTTGGAGTGGGGAGAGACTTGGGGCTGGAAGACCAAATAAAAGGTTATTTTAATAATTTAGATGGAGAAGTTACAAAGGCCTGAAATGAGGTGGTAGCTGTATGAATGAAGAGAAGGGGTCAGTGGAAGGGAAATGGTGAAAACAGAAGTATTGACAACTGGCAACTCAATGGTTATGTAGAGCAGCGAGAATGGGGAATTTAGTAAAATAAAAAATAAATTGAAGAATAGCAGGATGAAAAGGAGAAATTTGAAAGAGAAGGATTGGGACAGCTAGTGGTACAGTGGATAGACACCAGCCTTAAAGTCAGGAAGACCTGAGTCCAAATCCGGCCTCAGACACTTAACACTTCCTAGCTGTGTGACCCTGGGCAAGTCACTTAACCCCAATTGTCTCAGGAAAAAAAAGAGAAGGATTTGGGAGGAAAGATGATATAATGAGTTTTGGATATATGATTAATCTGATGTCTCTAGGATATCCAGTCTAAAATGTGCAACAGATGCCAATTAGATCCAAAATTTATTGGACTGAAGGTAAGTGGAGATCACTTACCGATCAACTCAATAGAGATGATACTTAAGCTCACAATAGTTGAGATCACTCACCCATCAACTCAATAGAGATGATACTTAAGCTCACAATAGTTGACAAAGTTACTAAAGAGAGTGTAGAAGGCAAAGAGGAAACAATCTGATGAACTTTAAGAGGACAATAGGGAGCCACTGAAAGATTAAGAAGGAATAGTAAATGGGCAGAACTAATGAGAGAGAGAACACTGTCCCCAAAACTCAAAAGAAGACAAGACTATCCCAGAGGAGTGGTCGGCAATGTCAAATGCAGGAGACTGGTCAAGAATATGAGGACTGAGAAAAGATCCTAAGATTTGGCATTTACAAGATGATTGGTAATTCTGAATAGTGCAAGCTCAGGTGAATGACAGTCAGAAGCTACATGGTAAAAATTGAGCAGCAAGAGAAAAGGAAGTGGACACAGTAACTGTAGACTGCTTATTTTGGAAGTGTTTGGCTAAGGAAGGAGGAAAGATATAAAATGATAATTTAGGAGAACAGTAGGGTCCGGAGAAGGTTTTTAAAAAAAACAATATGAAAGAAAATAATAGGAAGAAGATGATGTTTCAAAAGAGAAGGGATGACTGCAGGTACAATCTAGTGGTGAAGACATGAAAGGATGAAATCAAGAGTATTTGTCAAGTGATAAGGGCCATCTCTGTCAGACATGGGGGAAAAAAAGAGATTTGGCAATGATGTTAAGATATTCTGAGATGCAAAGAAAGGGATAAGAGGGAATTTACTTCAAATAGTCCTATTTTACTGGCAAAGAGAGGAGAGAGAGGAAGTGTAAGAAGTTTGAAAAGTTTGAGAAGTATAGGAAGATAGAAAGCTTCTAGGGAGATGAGAAATGGAATTGGGAAAAAATGCAAGAGTTGCCTTGCTGCACTGAAGGTCCACATAAGGTTGTGTATTGTGTTTTTTTTTTTTTTTTTCATACACAGACAGGAGCTTGTGAGATTTGTTCCAGCTGTGTTCAGCTACTTATAACTAGAACTGCAAAGCAGATGGTTTGGCAAATAATGAGCAGTGACAGAACAAAGGAAAAAGAATTTTGAGAGCAGGGGACAGAATAATTAAGGAGATGATCTTGTATCCTTAAAGATTGTACCAGCGAAACACAAGCTCTTTTAGTTTCTCTGATAGTGTACTGTGTTGGCAAGACTGAGTTCCTGACTGAGGAGGACCAACTCAGGTAAGCACAGAAAAGCGTGGCACCAATCCACTGTGATAAATTAATTGAGCATGGAAACCCCCAAAACAAATTAAAAAAAATTTTTTTAATACTCTCAGGTCGGTGCAGCTCCCTCCTACTGCAGTAATGATGGTAGAGGAATAAAAGAAAATGAGACAGAGTAATCAGTTTTAAGGCCACCTATAATCATAAGCTTAACTCCAAGTACATTAAATATGAGGTCTTTGTTCAATAATCAATACACTGAAACACTACGGAAAGAAATTAACCACATCAATCAATGCTGATATCTTCACAACAAACTAAATTAAAAGTTGTATCTAAATGAAAGAATGGCTCAAAGTTTCTTCTTGAAGAGACAGAAAAGGTGATGGAAGGGTCAACAAAAAAAATCTCATTTTTTGGAATACTTGGTAATCTTGATTTATGGTACTCATGAGTAGAATTTTAAAATTATCATATGGAAAACTGCAATTTATGAACCAAGATTTGCTATGCTGAATGAAATGGTAGAGAATCCTATGGAGAACACTGACAAGATTCTCCAAACCAAATCAACATGTATTTGTCTTTTATTTATTTTTCATATTATTTGTATTTTCATGTTACTATAACTTTCCAATGACTACCCTCCCATCCACTACATAAAAATCTCATTTTCAAGAAAAAAATACAGCTAAGAAAAATGTCAGCAAATTACCTTGATTCTAAGAATGAGGTTCATGGCATTCCCAACTCACTCATCACCACGTCTATAAAGGCCTTATTACAACAAATAATAAATACCTCCTCCTCCTGCCTCGTTGCATAAAAGTATTTCTATTTCCTTCTTTTTAAAAAGAACTGAACAACTATGCCCATAGTTAGTATCTTATTGTTCCCATACTAAGAAGACATCCCTTAAAAACTGCATCTAACATGAACATATCTTTGAAAAGAAAATGTAAGCAACTGACCGATGCAGCCCCTTTGAGTTATCCAAACATGTTCTTTATTGTCTCCTTTTTTTTTTTTTCTAAACTGTGTTTGCCTTTCGAAGTCTTTGACCCTTTATGGTTTGATCAACAAGAGTTTTTGGAAGTCACACTTTATTAAAACTCCTATTTTGTTACCTGTGGAATTCATGATCAACTTTTTTTTTTTTTTTTTTGCTTTTTTGCTGAGGCAGTTGGGGTTAAGTGACTTGCCCAGGGTCACACAGCTAGGAAGTGTCTGAGACCAGATTTGAACTCAGGTCCTCCTGACTTCAGGGCTGGTGCTCTAACCACTGCTCCACCTAGCTGCCCCTATGATCAACTTTCTAAGGCAAATTATTCTGAGTTGCATGCAATTTCTTTTGGCTTTCAGCATAACACTCTAATCATCTCTCCTTTATGCAGGGCATTATGTGATTCTGACTAGCTCTGGTTGCTTGTAAACTGTCTTATCATTTGCAATTTATTTATTTTTTTTGACTTGAGTGTTTACGATTCACATTTCTGAATCCATTATATAAGTCCATTACATATTCTGGCTTATTCCTGATGGGTGACCTGTAAATTTTATCAAATTGCACTTTTCCTTGCTTACAATATTTCTTGGCAATTTTTTATGGTTTCTTAGAATATGATATTCAAGTTTTTTGTTTTGTTTTGTTTTATTCATCATTCCCTCTGGAAGCCTACTGAGATTATTTCTCTGTATTTTCTTTTCCACTTCATTTCTGTTCTTCAAATTTTTTCTTTTTTCATTGTTCTATAGTTTCTTGTGCCATTGATTTTGAAGGGTTTCCTCTATTTTCTAGAGTGTACACTATTTCATTTAAGACTTCTGGTTTCTTTCCTAATTTTTCCTTCAGTTTTTTCACTGGGCCTTCTTTTTATCCTTATTCTTGGAAGACTTTTCTGGTCACTTCATATTCTTTCTTGGAGTTATTGAAGAATTATTCACTACTTGTGGAATTTTATGCTGGGATTCTCTAACTTCACAAGCTTTCTCCATTATAGTAAGACTTCTCTTTTGCTTGGTCATTTTCCCAGCTGTTTCATTATTCCGCCCTTCTAACATCTATGAAGTTTAGCTACTGTTAAAAAGTGAAGTATGTGGACTGAATTTTTCAGAGACTGAAAGGAGTAGCTACAAAAAGCCTTTGATGATTTTTCCTCTGAAAAATTAGAATAATTCTACTGTAGAGGTTATTCTTGGTTGTAATCCTAGCTCCTTTGCTCTCCAAAATAACATATATCAAGCCTTCTGATCTTTTAATATAGAAGCTGCTAAATCTTATATTATCCTGACAATGGTTCCATGATATTTGAGCTAATTTTTTTCAGAGATAACTAGTTAGATAACAATGATAAAATATAACATTTTAAAATTATTCTATTAATAGAATTTTAGCCTGGGAAAGGATCCATGAGACCATGTGGTACCACTCTCTAATTTTAAAATTAGGGAACAAGGCCCAGAGAGGTAACACATGTTGATGAATGAACAATACATGATGAATCTCTTGACTCATTTCACTTGCCATGATGGCTTAATTATTTTTTTCTTGTAAAGTTATGGTGCAGTACTTTTAATCACTTAACACTCATATTATTTCTAAGTGATAAATAAACAACAACAAAAATAAAAACAAAAAAGAATTCTAAGTATATACATTGATTTATGGCTTACCATTAACAATAACTATGATATCTCGAAAGTCAATTTCTCCTCTGGCTTCCACTCTTCCTTCACATCTGTATATTCCTTCATCACTTTTGTTGATATTAAGGATCTGGAGATTATTATTTGCTAACATAGCAAATCGATCTGAAAAATTCAAAAGTAGAAGAAATAGCATCAATAATTGAAGATAGAATCTGATATGCTTTAAATTACAGAGTTAACATATGACTCACTTTATAGTTTTCATCAACAAAAAATTGAAAGTTTAATTGTAATTTAATAAACTCCAAATAACATTGCTCCTCCCCTTTTTCTGAAAATGAATTACATATTTTCTTTCTGCCTTTTTTTTCCCCTGAGACAACTGGGGTTAAGTGACTTACCCAGGGTCACACAGCTAGGAAGTATTAACTGTCTGAGGCCAAATTTGAACTCAGGGCCTCCTGACTTCAAGGCTGGTGCTCTATCCACTGCACCACCTAGCTGACTCTGTATTTTTTTCTATATAAAATGGACTGACTATTATCCTTCTCCCTTTTACCAGCTCTATAATTTGATACCTAGATATCAAAAATCATCTACAGAATAATACATAGAGACTACACATATCATCCTAAGCAAATGAATCAATAATTTGATTACTTATAAGAAGTATTTTGGGGGACTAGAAAAAGAGCTGAATAATTTCCTTTTTTTGCTGAGGCAATTGAGGTTAAGTGACTTGTCCAGGGTTACACATCTAGGGAATATTAAGTGTCTGAGACCAGATTTGAACTCAGGTCCTCCTGACTTCAGGGCTGGTGCTCTATCCACTGCACCACTTAGCTGCCTCTGAATAATTTTCTTTATAAAATATTCCTACTAATAAATTTATATATACTAAAAGGTAATTAAGTAATTCCCTAGTTTTTAAGTCACACAATAATAGTATATATAATTACATTATTAAATTTCCTTTTGGGATTTTGTAGTGGATACAATATACTAAGGTCTCAAGTCATGTGGGTTATATTAGCTTTTCCTTAAAAGGGAATGAAACTTTCCTTGTCATTTAACTGGCGCAGGGGACTAAGGCTCAGATTGTTGACATAATGTCATGGTTATCCAGGTACAATTACAAAAACAGCTAGTTCATCAGGGGCTGAAGCTCCTCCCTCAGGTAAGCAGTATGGTGTTGACACACCAGAAGCAAAGAAGAGCTGCATTCAGCCAGAGCAAGACTGTATACCTGATGAATAACCTTTCCTGCTTCTGAATATCCTCTTACTATAGCTAAATAAACCTCCTATTAACTGGTAAGCAGAATATAAGTCTGAATAGCCAGACAAGACCAGCTCTAGCCTAATATATATCTATCTCACTAAAAATGTATCATATAGGTTGTAATTAAGACTATATAATATTTCCATATTATGCAAGTGAACCTGCATCTTTATAATTCATGAATTGCATAATCTTTTATTGCCAATAATGAACTGCTAGCCAGGGAAAAGTTTGTGATACAATTTCTTCAAATATTCAAGCTCTCCTAATACCTTGTATTTTGGAACCTGAATGCCCTCACAATTGTATTGCCTCCAGCAATGATCTCTACACACAAAATACTTGAAGGACAGGAATAGTATATAAATCTTTTCAAAGGGATGGGGAAAAATCTAGGGCTTTAATATAGGCCCTATATATAATATAACTGAAAAAAAGAACACTAAAGAACATCAATAGTTGCCAAACTATCGTGTTGCCATTCCATAATCTACACACGAGTCAAAGGTATCATCAATTAGAAAATGATAGAAGCCATATCTTAACCTTTGCCCCTTGAATATTGTATTAGTTTTTCCTCTAAAAAGTATTAAGTTAATACATAAGACTTGGTTGGCTCAGGTGACTAAAGGCTTGAACTATAGACATAACTTTCTAATCACCAGAATTCAAAATCACCATAAGGAACTTCAGTAGTTCTTGAATACTCATCTATGGGTCCCAAATGGCCAATTCAAGCAAAGGGAGCTTCTCTCAGATGAGGTGTTGCTTCAGTGACCACTATACTTTTTCAATATCCTCCTATTATGACTAAATAAATCTCCACTTAAAAGACCTAGAAGTATCTCATTTTGTTCCAATATCAAACCTAAACCATCAAAAGAATGGGCCCAGAATACAGGGTTTTAGAAAAAAAAAATAGGTGAAACTTAACAATGAACCAAATCTTTATCATTTTACAATTAACAAATTACAATTAATTGTAAAATGATAAAGATTTGGTTCATTGTTAAGTTTCACCTGATAATCTTTTGTAACAAGGTGCCTCCCATTGATGTATCAGAATCATTCAATGTTCTGTGTAATATGTAACTTATTTAATTATTAAAATATATAATATTACATATGTATAATATATTATATATATGTATATAATTAAGCCTCTTATTGTAATACCAGCAGAGGCATAAAATAGTGATACATATTCTGAATCCTTGGCTGTCAAGGTTCATACTCCATCCCATTCCCAACTGCTTGCTCCCTACTTGTATCCACCTTACTTTCTCTTCCACTCCTCTCTACCATTACACTTCAGATTATCCTGTGCTCTTTGGATTGCCTTAGAACTTTTCTTTTCTCAAACCTCTTTTAATACCCATCTCTCTCCTGATGATGCTGCACCCCTCACCACTGCCCTCAGTGCATGCCCTTTTATTCAGACTTGTGACTCACTGCTTGGGCTGTCAGAATCATAACACTGAGCTCCTAGTACCACTTCAAAATCCCTTTTGCCATTTTTGATAAATGTTCTTCCGGTGGGGTCCAAGCTACCTAAATTTATTACCCAATCTAGATTCTGATAGCCACTACCTTTAGATCCCCAGGGCATTCTCCTTCTTTTCTCAGTAAGCTCCACACCCAGTTCAGTCTTTGACTACTTCATACACTTAGGGACTTCAACATATATATTTGATGTTCCTTCAATTATCCTAATTTCCTAATTCTTCAAAGACCTTAGCTTAAAAAAGCCAAGGTCTCTCACTGCCTCCAGGGCCATCTACCTTCATTCAGATCTGTATCTGGACATTGAACCCTCTCTCTGGAGGAAAAAGGATGGCAGGTGACCTTGTCCGGCCTTCTTCACTTAAATCCAATTTCCTTTCATGATATCATGGTCCTTTTCAAGAAGGAAGGACAAACAACAACTCAATCCCCATGACTATCTCTACACAGAGATGGTTATCAACCTTTGATTTTTCCATGTTTATGAATCTCATAATTGATTTATATGATCATAAATCTTTTATCATTCCACATTTTCTCATGCCTTTTGAGCCCTAATTCTATTCTTCATCCTCAATAAGTCCTCCCTCCCTTTATTATTTGGTTCTTTCCCATCCTTGGTGCACTGGTCACACTATTCTCCTTTCCCTAACTCCCCCTCTTATTGAATCAACTTAGTTCTATGCTATTCTCTACTCATGATTCATTTGTCCTGTTGTCCTATTATTAACAATTATTGGACCAATTAATTGGATCTTGTCAAGTACTCTATCACATTCTAAGTTCTTTGCTCTTATTTACATATTTCTGAATGGTGGAGGAAGTCAGATCACTGTACTAACCAAGCTTACTAAAAATGTATCTCATCCAGTACTTCATGGTAACAAACTGATTATTCCTTCATAATAAATTGGCTGTCTCACTCCACAGTAGCTATTCCTAACCATAAGTTCAAAGCACTCCTATAATTCATCCTTTTACTTTAGGACTTTCCTTCACTGAGGTCATTTTCTGAAAGTTCCCTCTTTTTTTTATCAGCTCATTTCACATCATTCAGCTACCTTCCCTTATTCTCTACTTCTTTACTCCTAGCTCAGATGGAGACCCCTTTCCTTTCCAATTCATAATAAACCCTTCTACTTGCATTTGTTTCTAATGCCTCTCACATTCTCTAGCACTTTGTAGATAATGAAGTGTTAAGTAACACCCTAAAATGCCACTGATTATATTTTAATAGTTAGAAAATGATTCTTTATTGATATGGGAAATCATTCCTGAATAAGTTGCATGTACAGTCAGACCACTAACTTGTCAGAACAAAGATAGGAATTAATGTATTCTAAGAAAAAAGGATTACAATGATAATAAAAAAATGAAATAAAATTGAAACAACTTGAAAATTCATTCTCCACTGATAACGAAAAATGGGAAAAGCACAGTAAAAATGACATTGACATCAATTATAATAATTTTATACAAAAGGAAGTCTGAACAGCCTAGAACTGCCTTAGTTAGTAAACATTTGATTGGCTTCTCAAAAAGATGAAAACCAAAGGTTATGGCAATTTGGAATATAAGGTCATTTGTAAAATGTCATGAAGAGTAATGAAGGCCGTTGCCTCATTTGTTTGTTGTTGTTTTTCATACTTGAAGAGGGCCAAAGTGACATCATGATATCAGGGCCAAGGCAGAGTGTCTGGCTATGATTGATCAGAAGAGTACAAGCCCAGAAGCCTCTAACCACAAGTCAGGTACAAATAGTCCATATGAACATTGGAGATGGAGCTATTTCTAAATCTGCACCTCATGTTTCTTTTGAACTACTCTGATTCTGCTTTGCTCATAGAGAATAACACCTTCCCACGCCATGCTGGATGGTCCTTTGTTTCTCCTGTGTCTCACAATCAATACCAAAGTTCTTCAGAGAGACCTTGAGGATGTCACTTCTTCTTACCCTAATGTGAGCGCTTGCCTTGTGTGAATTTTCTGTAAAACAGTCTTTCAGGCAAACATGCATTTGGCTTTCGAACAACATGGCCAGCCCATTAAGAGTTAAGCTCTCTGTAGAGATTTTGAATGCTTGCTCAGTTCAGTTCAAGTTCGGTGTCTCGTACCTTATCTTGTTAGATGATCTTCAGAATCTTCTCAAGATAATTCAAATGGAAGTGATTTGTTTTTCTGGCATGGCCCTGGTAAACTGTGCAGGTTTTAGAAGTATACGACAATGGGGTCAGCACTATGGCTCTACAGATCTTTAGTTATAGGCAGCTTATAATACCTTTATTTTCCCATATTTTCTTTCAGAGTTTCCGAAATACCAAGCTAGCACTGGAAATGTGTACATCAATTCATCATCTATGTGTCGCATTATACTGCCAAGTCAAGTGAACTTATCCACAGGATTCAAAATCTCTCCAGTTGCTTTAACCGATGGTTCCATGTATCAATGGTGTGGTACTGGCTGGTGGAGAATCTCTGTTTTTGTGGTATTATTAATTGTCGGGCCTATATTATTAGCAAAAGTAGCAGAGAATCGATACATAATCTGCTGCACCTCAGTCTCAGAAGCTTCACTGAGTGTGCAATCAACTATGAATAAAAAATTGCCAAAAAAACCCACCAAACCACCAACTCTCCCTCCACTTCAGTTTTGGCCTATAGCCTTTTTCAAATTAAATAATTCATTGTCAGTTTGGTAGCTGACTTTTAGTATACAGCACAACTTTTACTCATCTGGGCCACAGCACTCACAAGCATCAGGACTGGTTTGATGGAAATGATAGGGCAGTTCAAAAGCAACTAAACGAAAAATGAGAACTCCATGGGATTTTCCAGCAGGATAGTTCATTCATCTCTTCAAAAGTGGCATTACGAATCTCATTAATTCATTAATATGATTATAAATCTTTTATCATTCCACATTTTCTCGTGCCTTATGACCCCTAATTCTATTCTTCATCCTCAGTGTGTCCTCCCTCCCTTTATCATGTAGTTCTTTCCCAAAGTGTAAGCAAAGGTTACAGAGAGTCAGGATTCTTGGCTCAGTTTTATATAGAGGGCCATATTGAATAAGTACATAAACAGAAAGGGCTCGGTCCTGGTATTACTTGAGACCTACTCTCTGTTAGGGAGAACTATTCAAACTATATGAGCTCACCATCTCCCCCACAACTGTAAAGACATACTTGGTAAATTCAAGATGATCTTGATGGAGAATGCATGCACAGGAACAAAGTATTTTAACTACACAATGAATCAGCCATACTTGGTAAATCTTGACAGGAACAAGGCATTTTTACTATACAATGTATCAAAGAAGTACTTGGTAAATTTAGGATAATTTTGACAGGAACAAAGCATTCTTTACTATACAATGAGTCAAAGACATCCTTGAGGTAAATACATTAGTATGATAATTTCCGCTGTGTATTTATTGATAAATATCACAATTATTTACAATTCTGTTGATATTGATGAGCTTCACAACTATGCTATTTATAATTCTGTGCTGATAAGCATCTCAGTATTGACAATTAAAGTGTATACAGAAATGCTCTAGAAGCTTGCAATTTTCTAACACTAATTTAAAAGGTATATAAGCGCTAATACTCAGATTAATAAATGGAGACGCAAAGCGTATCATCTGCCTGGCCTTGGATACGCATTCACACTCTCAGTATTCATTAGAGATAGTTTTACACTGATATTAACAATCCAAAGCACTTCAAAGCCCTGATGGCTATTTGCAGAAGAAAGACTTATGTTGCATCTCAACTGTTCAGTGCTGATGGAGCTACAGAATGAAAGATGATTAAAAATGCTCTTTTTTGTCCTTCATTTTAAAAGAGGACCAATGACTTCATGGGATGATGTTTTGACTTGTGCATGCATTGGATTTATATGAGTCCAGTTTGCACAAAGTCATTTGCTTCATTTGTGTTTCTAGAGACATAGACAGGAGTTAGGATGAAGTTAGTGATGGTTAAGGATAAAGTGAATGACCTTGATATCTTCAATGTCTGACTTAAGAGCCAGCTCCAACTCTTAATAGCCTTTTGGAGCAAATCACTCTCATTCTGTCAGGAGAAGTCTTCAAATGCTCGAAGTAAATAAACATTCCCCTGATTCATCAATGGGTTTGAGGCTTGTTGGTTATCCTCAGTCTGCTTTAGTTCATCTGCCAAAGCAGTCTTATCAGGGTATGGCTGCTGCACATGCTGCAGCTTTTGGAGCCATAGATGGGAATTGGGTGAAAGGGGCACACCAAAGGTGAATATATAACCTTGAAAATACACCAGAGATGCTAATCCTCCTTGAACACCCCATAGACCTTCCCTAATAATGCTAAACACCTCATAAAGAAGGAAATGCAGTGTTAAAACTAGTTTAAAGAAAGTGTGGCAAAATATTTAATGAAGCAAAGTCACTCCCAGAGAATTTGAGAACAAAAACTGAATAAAAATGGAAAAGAGAATTTTATAACACACTTTGTACATGAAGGACAATGGAGCCAGTTCACTTGAGTACTAACAGTGCATTGGGCACTGGATACAATTATTAAAGGGCTTAGAATTGAGCAGCAATAGAAGAGTCTTCAGGAAACTGAAAAACAGCTTTAATGACCTCAGTTTCCTTCCCAAAACAAAGGCCATCTTTTAAAATAGCAATATTCTATCATTATTATGGAGTGGTAAATGGTAGTAAAAACATGTAATAGGAGAGTTAACAAAAGAACTAATGATGAATGTCCACAACAATGGAAAGGGGCTAGTACATATGAGAAGGTTACAGTTTACAATCAGTAGAAAATCAATGAAGAACAAAGATAAAAATTAATAAACTTCAGGGAAGTGTACAATAGGAAGAAATGGTCAGTCCAAGTGGAAAGGGCAAGAGATGACAGACACCAAAGTGCCCCCTTTACCCTCATAATGTCAGGTGAAAGGAAGGAAAGACCATCCAGCACATGAGATGGACCTTCTGTAGTGAACTTAAAGGGTATGGACAACTTATGGAAGATGATATCTTCCAGACTGTCTCCAAGATAGTGCAATCCTAATTGATTTCTAATCCACATTCTTGGAGGAAATATATAAATTTTACAGAGCTCAGATCCTTTTGATTTTGTGTGTTTGCATTAGATGTATATTTCAGATAACTTTTCTAAACCTATATAACTTATCAGTAGCATATTAATATATCATAATTCAAATATATCACAAAGCTATCAATATGAAATTTGGCTATCCAAGAAAGAACAAAAAGGGAGAGCAACGAAATGCTAACATTTAAATAGCACTTTAACAATTATGCTTCATAACTGTTCTACTCAGAAGTCATGTTGGCCAAAAAAGGTAATACCAGGAGTTCAAAAACATTGCCATATAATCTTTGAAAGATTTTATGATGCTGAAACAAATAGTCTTGGTGAAAAAACTGAGTCTGTTTTCTAAGAATCAGCCTCCATAAGAACGACAATATTAGTAGGATGAGTAATAGATTGTGTCCACCCATGAAAACAAGTAAGTAAATTGAAGGAATAAAAATAGACAATGTGGAAACAAAACAATTAATTTTTTGCAGATGATATGATGGTATATTCAGAGAATCCTAGAGAATCAGCTAAAAGTAACTAAAAAAATAAGTCAAAAATCAGTAACTTTAGTAATGTTGCAAAGTATAAAATAAACCTACACAAATCATTAGCATTTTTATATATTACCAACAAAAAAAGAGATCGAAAGAGAAATTCAGTTTAAAAGAACTGCAGATAATAGAAAATAATAATAAAATAATATAAAATACTTGAAAACTGCCCTGCTAAAACACACGGGAACTATATTAACACAATTATAAAATACTTTTTCACCCAAATAAAGACATAAAAACAAATGGAGAATATCAATAGCTCATGGGTGGGCCTAACCAATATAATAAAAATGACAATACTACCTAAATTAATTAATTTATTTAATGTCATACCAGTCAGGCTAATACAGAATTATTTTATAGAGCTAGAAAAAGTAGAGCCAAAGTTCATCTGGAGGAATAAAAATATGGAATTGTTAGGTTACCTTCTCTTACTTTTTTTAAATCTTCCCTCACTTTTTTTCCCTTGATTTCCTTATATTCTTGACATTTTGTTCCTCAAGGTGAAGAAGTATTATCATTTTTATCATATTGGTGAGGCCCATCTATGAGCTATTAATAATCTTTTTACCATGCTCCTTTAAATTGTTTATGATATCCCCCTTTATGTCTAAATCATATAACTTCTTGGAATACAATATGAGATGTTTTTCTATGCCTACCTTCTGTTAGATTGCTTTCTAATTTACCCAGCAGTTTTTGTCAAATTGTGAATCCCTATTCCAATATCAGGGATCTTTGAGTTTATCTAACATTAGCTAACTGTGGTCATTTCCTTTTTTTTATTTTTAGTTTATTTATTTTTAATATACATTGTTTTATGAATTATGTTGGGAGAGAAAAATCAGAGCAAAAAGGAAGAACCATGGGAGAGAAAAAAAAAACAGAAAAAAGAAGTGAACATAGCATGTGTTGATTTAAATTCAGTCTCCTTATAGTTCTCTCTTTGGTTGCAGAACACGTTTTCTATCCAAAGTCTATTGGGATTGCTTTGGTTCACTGAAACACTGAGAACCAAGTCTTTTCATAGTTGATCACCACACATTCTTGCTGTTATTGTGTACAATGTATTCCTGGTTCTGCTTGTTTCACTCACCATCAGTTCGTGTAAATCTTTCCAGCCTTTCTAAAATCAGATGGCTCAATCATTTTTACAGAACAACAATATTCCTTTACCTTCATATACCTCAACTTTTTCAGCCATTCCCCAATTGATGGACATTTACTCATTTTCATTTTTTTGGCTATCACAAAAAGAGCTGCTACAAACATTTTTTCACACGTAGGTCCTTTTCCCTCCTTTATGATTTCCTTGGGATACAGACCTAGTAATGGCACTGCTGGGTCAAAGGGTAAATTTTTTTGCCTTTTATAGCTCTTTGGGCATAGTTCCAGATTGCTCTTCACTGTGGTGATTTCCTTATGTATATTGTGTACAAAATCTGTTTTAGTGATCAACTACTCTTTCTTAGTAAGTACCAGATTGTTTTGAAGGTTAAAACAATATTATAACAATAATCAACTGTGAAAGACTTAGGTATTAAAATCAATGCAATGATCCATAACAATTTCAAAGGCCTCATGATGAAAAATGGTAAACATTTCCAGAGAGGGAACTGATGAAATGTGAATATATATAAACTGAATCATATTGTAGTTAACTTTATTTTTCTTCCTTTTTTTGCAACATGGCTAACAGAAATTTGTTTTGCATGACTTCATGTGTATAATGGGCTAATATTTCTTGCTTACTCAATGGGTAGGGGAAGGGGTAATGGAAAGGAGAAAATTTAGAAGTGTAAAAAGAAAGTTTAGAAGGACATAATAAATCCAACATGTTATTATTATTATTTATTTATTTTTTTGCTGAGGCAGTTGAGGTTAAGTGACTTGCCCAAGGTCACACAGCTAGGGAATAGTGTCTGAGACCAGATTTGAACTCAGGTCCTCCTGACTTCAGGGCTGGTGCTCTATCCACTGCGCCACCTAGCTGCCCCCATGTTGATTTTTTTTAAAGAAGAATCTACAAGGCTCTCTGTTTCATCATATTCATTCAATTTCCTTTCTCTTACAATATTTATTTAGATATTTGCATTCTTTTATATATCTTGGTAGCCATCTTCCCTTTTGTTTAAATATCTCCCTGCTGATTTATCTATTTGTATCCTAGGTTTTGTCTGCCTCGGTTCTTTGATGATTATGTTTTCTTTATCTTACTTGTTTACTTTATTTTTTAATATATTCCATCACTGCTCACTTTCTACTTTTTCAATACTTTGATGGCAGTATAACTCCGGAGCAGGACCTCAGAATTGTCTCAACACCCTCTCACATTAGGATATTCCTTTTTAACTGGCTTTATTCCCTACCCCAAGTTACTTCTGAGGTAAAAGACTAGCCTGGACAGGACACCTCACCTCTCCTCTCTGGCAGAGCTGATATAATTCAACAGGTGTGCTGGTACCCAATTCAGTTCCCTCCAGTTGGGCACAGTCTCCCCAGTCAGAGTGCTCCTTCCTTCCTCTGCTTCCCCCTTCCTCCACAAGTATCTGAGCAAAGCTGAGGTGTCATGCATCTTGTCACAGAATTGTGGGCGGCAGGAACTAGAGCAGCAACAGGGGAATTGCTGGGTTGCTTTTAGAGCATAAGGTGTGAGTCAGGTTCTAAGCCTTCCCAGAGTATGGGGGCTGTTGGAGGGGGAAGAGTGTTGAAGAGTGAATATATTAAGGATAAGCATTTTCTGTTAATGTATGATACTGGTATCTTTTCAGGCTTTGGCTTGTGGAGCCAGCTGCAGTTATTATGCTTCTGACATATAATTCCTCTTTTGAGGTATTTTTGATAGTTAAGTGAGAACTGAAGAAAATGTCAAGTCCTCCATAGTGTTGTCATATAATCCCCTTCTATCACATTTTAAAAATATATCTCCCACTCCTCTACCCAGTTTGCCCTTTTAAGAATCTAAAAACTTTTTTTTTAAAGTTCAACAAAACCAACCAAACAATACACCAACATTGATGGCATATGCAAAATTATGCAAGCCCAACCCTTGAATTTTCCAGTGCAAGAAGGGAGGTATATTTTCCCATCTATTCTTTGCGGCCAAATCAGTCCATTAAATAAGTATAAAGCTATTTTTTTAATTGTTCTTTCCTCTAATGTTGCTGTTGTCTTTGTGTATATTGTAGCGCTGGTTACTCTTATTTCAACTTGAATCAGTTAACACAAAATTTAATTTATCTGAAATTTTTTTTAATATTCTGAGAATCACAGAATTTTAAACTCATGTGGCCACCCAGCCTAGCTCATATCCAAAAAGAATTCCTACTACAATATATCTGACAAGTGACCTAGTCTTTCCTTGAAGATTTACAAAAATGGGGAATTGATTTTATCTCTTGACGCAACTAATTCCACTTTTGGACAGATTTAATTATTAGGAAATTTTTCCTTGTACTAAGCCCTAAAATTTTATTTTATTTTCAAGGCAGCTGGGCCTGGAGTCACACAACTAGCAAGTATTAAGTATCTCAGGCCACATCTGAATTCAAGTTCTCCTCAATCCAGGGCCAATACTCTATGTATTGTACTATCTAGTTGCCCCCAGCCTAAGATTTTAAAATCTCAGTGTTCATTGTATAACCTTTCTAATTCTTCTTGACCCTGTTCCTTCTTATGGCATAGCACCCAAAATTAGAAAAGGCAAAAATCTTAAACCTGGACTAGTATTTGGAAAGAGAGATTTTTCTTTATATTATCCTTAATTTTATCCTAATTATCACCTTCCAAATACATTCTTTGTTCTTCACTAGTCCCAAACCTCTCCTAATCACCTACACAATTATCTTGTTATTCACAAGTCTTCCTTCTTCTCCCCTCCTCTCACAACCTTTTCCCATAAAAGCCAGACTTTCAGTACAATAATGTTCCACTATATTCATATGCTTTAATTTGTTTAGCTCTTCTTTAATTGATGGGCAGTCACATTGTTTCTAGCAACTTATAACCACAAAAAGATGCTTTTATATATATAAATGATTAGTAGGTGTGGAAATTACTTCTGTCTGTAATATATAAACATATATGCTTGGTAAATGGATCTCCAAGTCAAAGTTCAAAGACATTTCTGTCAGTTTACATAAATGTTAATTATCCATGGAATGTATGAACAAATTCCTAGTTATAGCAAAAGGGAATTATTGTGGTCATGTCAATCCCCCTGAACATTGGCAATTTTCATGTCTTGCCACATCTGCCAATGTGCAGGGTATAAGATGAAATTTCAGTGTTTTTCTTAGTAGTTCTAATAAGAGAAATCTCTTATTATTTAAAAATAAAATCAAGAACCACTACACAGGATGAGCACTCAAAGAATATTACAAGACCATGAAATTGACTACATGCATTACATACATTAAAAGAAAGGGAGCAAGAGCAACTTGCTGAAGAAACTGAAGAAACATTTGAATCAGTTCTGCATATATTCAAACCACAGTGCTATTAGGGTAAAGATGAAAATCAGCAACTAATCAGAAGAGTAATAAGAAAAAATATATACAACATGAAATCTATCAAATATATTCAACCTACCACGTTGCTTAAATAAGCTACTGATGTTGAAGTATGGGAAATAATTAAAGGAAATGATTGACAAAGGTAATCACCATTTCTCATGGGTATTTAATTGATCGAAAGTAATTATCACAACAAAGAAATTAAAAGATTCTGGAAATCAACACTGCTAGTATTTAATACGTTTATCTGGTAGAGAGAAATGGTTGTCCAAGGGCAAAACCAGTACAGAATACAAACTAATCTATAAAATCTTAAGGAGGAAGCTGGGGGAAGATTATAAACAATATCATCTCATAAATAAATGAAAAGATAAGGTAGGGAAAATGAGTTTAAATATATCTTATTGAGAACCTGGATCATCCTGAGAATATTTATGGATGAATCTGAAGAGAAGACAATAAAAATGTGAAAAATGAAAAAGCTCTGTCAAGATTTTTATAAAACTATTATCCATCAATTGTAAGCAGAACCATAAAATACATTCACAATGTGCTACATATGTAAGAATAAATGGTACTTAAGAGAACCAAAATGAGAAGAAAAACTGATAAACAGATGGGGTTCCTTGTATAGGCATTACAATGTTAATGGTACAAAGGAATCAATTCAATTTTCAAGATATGCAAAAGAAGGGAATTTTCCACAGGATGGGGAAAAATCATGGTCATTATTACTATATAAAATGGTGGTAGAAGAGATATTAATAATGAACCACCCATATGTCTACTCTCTTATTTCCACATTATTCATGAGAATTATCTGGCTCAGTTCAAGCTGAAAAATTTCAGCTGAAGAATCCAGGCTGGGCTCCAATAAGCACACAGTCAATCTTAACAACATTACCATCTTCATCTTTCTTCAAGGTCAACGCCACTAGTCTTCATTTTTGTCCCTCATCAGGAAATTTTATCACACTGCCAAAACTATTCAAACTTGACCTGTGTTTATCTAGCTCCCATATCTTTAGCATTAGGGAGATTTTTTTTTTATCTATTTGCTGCATTTTTCCCTAGGGCAAGAAATTTTGCAGTCTCTGGAAAAATCCTTAAAATTATAGAATGCTAGACACTGAACTAAATAAGACTCCACATTCCATAGTCCAATTCTCTTATGTTACATTTGTAAAAATTAAGGTCAGAGAGATAAAGTGATACAAGTAGTAACAGAGTAGTTGGGACTGGCTCAGGCTAATTCACTTGTAGTCCAAAATTTGAACAAAATAATATCCCCATAGTCCAACAATTACCCAAAGAAGGTTTACTTAGACCGACATTCAGAGGAGGATGAGATTGTATTTCTTGTGATGGTGTCAAGCCAGGGGCAGAGGTAGGAGCTAGGCTGCAGCTGTGTCACTGAACCAGAAGCTGGGTCACAAAGACGCTAGCAGATGTATACCAGGACATCTCAGAGACCTGGCTAGAGATTCTAGCCTAAGTATGCAATCAGGAAAAGAAATAAGCAGCCACGACGGGGCTCTGACCTTAATTTGGCAATTTAGAGTTCCCAAACAAGAGTTGAAGTCTGCAACTTAGTAATAAACACTGCAAGATGATGAATCCAAGGAGGAACCCACAATTTTCTTGTTTGGAATCTATCTAGAATTCAAATCACGGGCAGCTAAGTGGTACAGTGAACACAGTGCCAGGTTTGGATTCAGGAAGACTTCTTGAGTTTAAATCCAGCCTTAGACACTCACTAGCTGGGCGACCCCAGGAAAGTCACCTAACAACTAGCCTCAGTTCTTCATAAGTAAAATGGAGAAGAAAATGGTAAACCATTCAAATATCTTGGCTAATAAAACCCCAAACAGGATCACAAAGAGTCAAACACAATTGAAACTACCAAACAAAAACAAAAGAGCTCAAACCAGGGAAAGGTCTCCAGTTTTGTCACTGAATAGGGTCACTGAAGAAAAAATCTTCAGGGACAGATGGATTTACAAGTGAATTGCACCAAAAGTTTAAAGAACAATTATTTCCAATACAATACAAACTATTTGGAAAAATAGGGGAAGAAGGAGTCCTACCAAAGTCCTTATATGATACAGATATGATGATGATGATACAAAACCAGGAAAGATCAAAACCTAGAAAGAAAATTATAGGTCAATTTCCCTAATGGTCAGACTTCACGTTATATCAGCTCTCTTAGAGCATGCTGGAAATTGGAAAGTTCCTGGCTTGAATGTAATTTATGACAGCAGAATTTATTTATTTTTTTATATAAGCTTTTTATTTTACAAAACATATGAGTGACCTTTCAACATTGATGACAGCAGAATTTATGGCTTTCATTGCAAAAATAATGGGCAGAATGGAAAAATTGAAGACTGTAAAGTTCACCCACTAAACCAAAGAGATACCAAAAGGGGCAAACAATTTACCAGCCAAGAACGGCAATAGAAACAGTGGCAACAGGGAGACATTATTTCTAACTATATATGAGGAAAGGGGTGAAGGCAGAAGTTTGGTGAATTTAACAATGAGAAGGAAGGCTTAGGGCACTATGGAGAGGATCTGGTAATCATTGCCTACAACTAAATTAATGTTTTTTAATGGTACTACAACAGGGGAGGGTTCAAGAAAGGGAGTGCAGTGGAAGGAATGGGAGGGCAGGAAAGAGGAATGTGTAAAGTAACTGGATTAAATTGAGGGTTAGCAACGAAGGGAGAATGATGGCTATGGCCTCAATAAAAAAAAAAGAAAGGTTCCTGAGGAGTGAATGAGGAAGAAGATGGAAGAACAGAAAAGGATGGGGAAAAGGGAGGCTTTTGCTCAGGTGGTGGGAAGAGATTGCACTGATAGGCAAATATGGGCAAATAGAGATAATTTATGAAGGGAGATAGAGAGCTATCATTCAATGTGGTCATTCATCTTTCCTCTGAAAGATGGCATAGACAGGGAGAGGGTGTAGAGGGAATTCTTGGGGGCAACAGAAATCAGGGGAACATGAGGACATGGAACCAGGGAAAGATTGAAGCAAATGAAGTGTGGAGGGAAAAACAATTGAAAGAGTATAGATCATTGGTGATCTATAATAAGGGATGTGATGGTTGAAGGGCTTACCATGAGGCAGTGTCCTTGCTGATACCTGTAGTAATTATCACTGTTCTGAGAGTGAGACACAATAAAATGGGGGACCTACAGGGTAAGCTCTACAAAGTAATGGTAGAAATTACCTACAGGAGAAAGTGTATAATGATAACTTGAAAGTTTTGATTGCATGAGAAGTAGAGAAACTAGATAATTATAGTGGTCATAAATAAGAGAATGGGAGTTTGGAGTAGCAGAGAGGATAAATAATAAAAAGAGTAAAAGAAATCTGATTTCTCAGAAAAGAGTTCAAAAATTAAAACTAATGGACAAAACTAATTGAAAAGGAAGAAACAAAGGGGAGAAATCTAAAAGGGGGAAGGGAATCTACTTGACTTACTGAAAGGGAAAAGAGGGGTAAATATTATTTAACCAGATAAAAGCAGAAGAAAAAAAAAGTGCTACTAAGTAAAACACCAAAGGGAAAGAGAAAAGAAATGAGAAGACGGGATTGAGGGGAGAGTAGAAGAGAGTCACTGGGAAAAGGACTCTACTAAATTGTAGTGAAATTAATATTGTTAGAAATGATGGTTTTGATAAATAAAGGATAGAACGATCTATATGAACTGATGCAGTGAAGCAAGCAGAGCCAAAAATAAATATAAAGTAACCACAAAAATGTAATGGAAAGAATACACTGAAAAAAATTAAAACCGAATTAACAAAATTGTAAAGATTAATCAAGACTTTAATGAAAGACATGAGAACACTTTTTTATAGAGATAGGAGATCCATAAATATTAATCACTGCACATATTTTTGGACTTTTTCAATGCATCTACCAGTTGTGTTGATTTTTTCCCCTCTCTAAAAATGCTCCTTGTTTTATGGGACAGTTCTGCGGGGGGAAATAATTGGAATAACTGTGGTGATGTAAGAAATAAAAAAAATAATAAAAACTTGTTTTAAAAACACTCAAAGAAAATGATCAATTACACCTCTGAGATCAGAGGTATTCGGAGATCAGAATAACATACAGGTTAAAGGGGTGCCTGCTTTTGTTCTAAGGACACTAGATAGTAAGTTTTCTGAGGGGAGGGCCAAAACTTATCTATTAGTGTTCTTCTTTACTCTCCTTCCCCATGCCCAACAACAGCATTTCAGAAATCACACAATGGGCCTTTAATCAGTATTAATATTAATAGAAAAAAAAAGAAATCTACAAGTTAAAAAAAATAAAGAAAATTATTAGTTTTCCAGTTCTGTTGAAGTCATGATAGAAGAGAATGGGATTTAAAATGAAAAAAACTTGGGAATACCTACTAATATGAAAGTAAGATCTTATTACTATCTATCTTACTGATACTCTTGGGAGGACAGAATGATTTCCTCCAGTGAAAAAGGAGTCAGAGGGTCTTTGCAACCAAAGGGCTGGGTAGATTTCATGTGAACTCCAAAGAAAAAACTAATGAGCCATAAATTCAATTGATCCTATTATCATGGTCTAGGAAGTTGAGTTCAAGAGTTAATTAGTCAATTAGTTTCCAGATAGAGTTGCCCTTTGTCACTTTTTAAATGGATGAGATGTTATTAAGAACCAACTACATAAGAATGAATTGTATAGGCTTTCCAATTTGTAGAAGGTGAAATTCCAAAAGGAAATGATTTTGTTAAACTGGAACTTTGTTCCTTTCCTGTGTCCAATCATATCCTATGTACAGCCTGGCTCAGGAACAATCAAATATTGCCTTTTGGGTGGAGCCCCAAAAGAATGGCTTAAGACTTTAATTATGTATCTCGACTTCAAAACTATATTGGATGTAGATTGATCAACTAGTGAAATTTAAATGAGGTCAGGATAGCTATATCTGAGGCAAATGTTGTCTGAAAGAAGAGGCACTGGGGAGAAAAAAATAAGAGAAATGTAATTAAAGCAGTTCAGAGATTCCACTTTTTACCCATTGGATTGGTAAATGGGAAATGTTAATTGTTGGAGGAACCATGGAAAGACAAGCACCCTGATTAATAATATCTAATTAATTCTAGAATGTATTTTATGACTGTGGCCCCAGAATCACTAAATGTTGTGAGAAGAGATAATATTACTAGGCCTATACCTCAGAGTGATCAAAGAAAGAGAAAAAAGGCTCATATGTATAAAATATTTAAAATTTGGTTAGACCACAAGAATTTATTAAGCATTTATTTTGTGCCAGGTACTATGCTAAATATTGGGGTTACAAAGAAAAGCAAAAGACAGTCCTTGTCCTGAAGTGGCAAAGAGCTAGACTAAAAGAGTGCACATAAATTGGGGAATGGCTGAATACATTATGACAAACAAATGTAGTAGAAATACTATTTTGTTGTAAGAATTGACAAAAGAGAATTTCATTGAATCCTAGGAAGTCTTGTATAAACTGATTTGGAGTAAAATGAACAAAATTCACACACTTTATATAACAGTAACATTTTTAAAACCAAAGAATTTTGAAACACTTAAAAACTGATCAAAATATAACATCCAGTCATAATTGCAGAAGACCAAACACCAGTTAGCCAAAATAAAGCAAAAGCACAAAAAACCAAAGTATCACAGTTTCCCCTTATATGTGGCTAACCACCCTCCCACCACTAAATACAGTACTCAGGGAGAAGAATAGGCACCCACTTATAGAAACCTAGCATGGAGGTAGTTCTATGATTTGGGAAACCAACGTTTTGCAACTCAGAACTGGTCCATGTCTTCTGAGCATCATGCCTTGTAATTTTTTTCTACTCATTGTTCTTCTAAAAGCCAATTAATGACATCATGTAAGATATGGTTATATATATATATATATGTATATATATATAACCATATCTTACATGATATCATATATATGTATATATAATATATACACACATATATGTGTATATATATATACATATATATATACACACATACATACATCCATACATATATTTTTTGGCTGAAGCATTGGGGTTAAGTGACTTGCCCAGGGTCACACAGACAGGAAGTGTTAAGTGTCTGGGGTCAGATCGCAGGGCTGGTGCTCTATCCACTGCGCCCCCTAGCTGCCCCGGTTATATTTCTTAAAACAGATCTATAACCTCAAGGAGGCCTTCATCTCCCCAGTTCCTTCTGGACCACGTGATATCACATGGTCCTCTCTGCTATCATCTTCGGGAAAGCTGCTTTTGCATTCTGGAAGCAATGGAGCAATTCTCAATAGGATGGGTGCCAAGCTATTCAGACGTGTAAATTGCTGCTTTGTCCATTCAACTCCAAGTCTTTCCTCACAGCAAGATGCAAATCACAGTAAAAAAAAAGATATAAAATCTATTTACTCCTTGTTTGTCTTTCTCAAACCATCCTGGAAATAAGGTGTAGCCGAGAGGTTTCCTTTCTCTCACTGACCAGCAGGATTCTCATATCAGCCAATGAGGGTCCAGCGGCTGCTGCCTCTCTCCAGCCAATCAGCAAAGCAACTGCCATTCTTCCAATTAGCACATTCCCAGCAAAGCTACTGAAGGGTCAGTTTTCTCTGAGAGAAACCTTTTTCTATCGATTTCTTCACAAAGCTTCTTCATAGCCTGGGGAGTAGCTATGTAGGATTTTTTGCAGGGGAGGGGCATAATATTATTACAAAATTTTTACAAAACTGGCTTTTTAGCTACTTTCCTGCTGATTTTTTAACTGCCTTTTACACTTCAAAGAAAAACCTCCTGGTGATTCCTTATGAAAGAAAACTAAAAAAAGAAAAACTTTTCTGTCATATATGAACTTTATACTACTTATATAATCTTCTTATAGTCACTGAATAGTTCTTTGATTTTTACAATTATGATTTTATGATTTTATAATTTTGTCAGTTATAAACTTCAAAACTCTTAACATTCATCATATAAAAATAAGCAGATAGACCATAATGTCCTGCAGTCATTGTTACTTCACTTGCTTTCTGAAAATAAATCCTTTTAGCACATTCTAGGGCATAGCACAACTCAAGGACAATTTATCTAATTGTTTTTCAGAACATTGAGTATCTTTCCTTTTTTTATAAAGCTTTTTATTTACAAAACATATGAGTGATTTTTCTACATTGACCTTTGCAAAAAACTTTTTTTCCCAAGCTTTTCCCTTCCTTCCCCCCACCCCCACCCCTATATGACAGGTAATCTAATACATGCTAAATAGGGTAAATTATATGACAAATACAGTACATGTATACATATCTATACAGTTATTTTACTGCACAAGAAATATCAGCTCTAGAAAGAGAAGAAGAAAAAACAACCTAAGAAGGAAAACTAAATGCATGGAAATATTCACAGAAAGCGTTAAAATGCTGTGTTGTGGTTCACACTCAGTTCCCACAGGCCTCTCTCTGGGTGTATATGACTATCTTCATCGCTGAATAACTGGTTTGAATCACATCATTGTTGAAAAGAACCATGTCCATCAAAATTAATCATCGTATAGTCTTGTTGCTGTGTATAATGTTCTCCTGGTTCTGCTGATTTCACTCAGCATCAGTTCATGCAAGTCTCTCCAAGCCTCTCTGAAATCCTCCTGTTGGTCATTTCTTACAGAACAATAATATTCCATAACATTCATATACCATAATTTATTCAGCCATTCTCCAATTGATGGGCATCCTTTCAATTTCCAGTTTCTTGCCACTACAAAAAGGGCTGCCACAAACATTTTTGCACATGTGGGTCCCTTTCCCTCCTTTAAAGAGTATCTTTCCTTAACATTTTATCTGAAAGCATTCTTTGAAAATAGATCTTTGTTCATTTTCCTTCGACAAATAAGTGGCCCAGAGGATTCCTTATGTGCTTATGTTTAAGTTAATGCCCAATTTCTATTTGAGTTTGACACCATTGGTTGAGTTTTAAATATTTGTTTAAAAAGCATGGTTATCAGGAGATCATTATATACAGCAACAACAATATTATATGATGATTAATTCTGATGGACATGGCTCTCTTCAACAATGAAATGTCTCAAACCAGTTCCAATTGTTCAGTGAAAAAAGCCATATACACCCAAAGAGAGGGATATGAAATGTGGACCACAACATAACATTTCCATGCTATCTATCAATGTTTGCTTGCATTGGATTTCCTTTCTCAGATATTTTGTGTTCATGTAGACACGATTGTTCTTGAACAGCAAGATAAGTATGGAAATATGTATACATATATTCGATTTGTCAAGTATTTTAATATAATTAACATGTAGTGGACTTCCTGCCATTTAGGGGAGAGGAGGGGACTAGGGGGAAAATTTGTAACGGAAAGCTTTGTAATGGTCAATGTTGAAGAACTACCCATGCATATGTTATGCAAATGAAAAGCTTTAATAAAAAAATAAATAAATAAAAAGCATGGTTATGATTTTTTTGCATTTTAAGCATTATTTTGTGATTAAGGAAATAAATAGCATTCTTATTTTCTATTTTTACAACTTTTTAAAAGGGACTATTTTAGATAAGAGGCACATCTTTAAACTTATTTATAAGATTTTCCTTAGAGGGTGTGTGTGTGTTTATGTGTAAGTTATAAGGCAGACAATGGCAGAAAAGTTTAATTTTCTCCTTTGGAAGTTGTCCTTTCCGTGGACATGAACCTACTCCAGGTGAGTCCATAGCCAGTGGAGAAGGGAGACGAGAAGTTGGACTGAAGCAGGCAGGCTCATGAAAAAGCCTCCCACAGAAAGGTGTTCTGGAGGTGAGCTTTGAAGGGAGCTAAGGAGATGGAGGTAAGCAAGGATGCCTTCCATAATGCAAGACAGCCTATGCAAAGGCCAAAGTCAGAACAGTTTATGATCTGCATCATTCGAACAAGTACATAAAAACACAAAAACTGACACCCATACACAGATGCAGATACAGGGAAAACATCATAATATTGAAAGCACTCAAGTACTGAAATAGTTAAGGTTTGCCAAGTACTTCATAATCATGTAATAAGTAATATTAAGTAACATTATCTCACATATATTCTTTTTATACATAAAGAAATATACACAAGTCCATGCCTTCTGACTTCAAGTTCAGTACTGCATCTTGCAATTTTTTCCTACTCATTTTTAAAAAAAATCAATTAATTGTATCTTGTAGAGTATGATTATATTTCTTTCTTTTTGTGTCAAGCAATTGGGGTTAAGTGACTTGCCTAAAGTCACACAGTGTTAAATGTCTAAGGCTGGATTTGAATTCAGGGCTCCTGACTTCAGGACTGCTACTCTATTCCCTGTACCATCTAGCTGACTCACATTATTATACTTCTTAAAAACACAGTAACAAACTTACTGAGATTCTTGGGTATCTAAGTGGGGCAGTAGATGGAGTCAAGAACTTGATGAAGTCAGAAAGACTTGATATTACTTTGGAAACAAAGATAAAATTTGACACAAAAATGCAAATGGAACTAACTGCCCTGTGGTTTTACATAGATACGTTAATATTAATATTGTTCTCAATTAAGTATTATTCTACAGATTAGTATTCTTTGCATATTTGCTTAAGAATATTTATGGGGGTGGAGGAAATTTGCAAGGGTGAATTTTTGCATGTATTTTGAAAATAAAAAGCTATTAAAATAAAAAAAAACACTATGGGAAAAATACTTACAAATCCATATTTCACAGAAAAAGAAGGAAGGAAGGGAAAAAAGGAAGGTCTATAGAATGATGCAAAACCAGAAAGAATACATATTAATGATGACACAACTGAATAAAAAAAGATTAATCATATGCTCATATACCATTACAATTAATGCTATTCCATTCAAATTGTAAACTTTTAATCTCTTTGAAACATGCAAAAACTTTTTTTTATATTTTAACTAGGAAATAGAATTTGAAGTGATTGATTCATCTTATATCTTTCCATAAACAGATATAAAAGAAATGCTCTATTTTGAGATTGCTTCTACTACATGATAAAATATCACAATTTAGATAAATTATCACTTCCATTTCTGATGTCAAATTAATTTACATTTTCAGTTCCCTCAATAAAAATCTTGCAGTTGATCTGAACAAATGCTCTCATATTTACAGCATTTAATAGTTATCCATGAATTGATCTTAGTCATATAGGCTTATAAATGGAAAGAGAAAATCACTAGACTGTGTTATTTATAGCTGGACTGCCACATGACAGACCCCTTTACTCTCTTAGTGTCACATTGATATCTTTCTAATGTTTGGCGTTTTATTCACCCCTAGAGGCATATGAGCTTTTCAAAATCAATCAAGATGTATTTTTGTGAACTTACAAATACTTTAAGTCTAGCATGTTAAGGTTCTAGAAATCGGTTACACATGCAATAAAAAATAAAGCTTACATAGCATGCACGCAGAAGGTCTCTAAGTCTTCCTATTCTCTTTTAGGAATATTAAGAAAAATATTTCTTCAGTCTGAAATTCCTTCCAGACTTACCAGAATGATAAACTTTATGAGTACTTAATTAAATTTCTAGGAAGTCCCTTTCTTCTCTTTATTGAAGCCATAACTATTTTCTGTGTAGAAACTATTTAAAAGTACAGATGTGGGGTTTTGGGAAGAGGAGGAAAATTCTATTTTCTCTGAAGATGGAATCAAAGCTGTGACCAGAAAAGATGGGAGTGGGAGGTGTAAGCTATGAGTGAGTATAATGATCACTAAGAAAAGAAGGATATTTTTTGCCTAATTTAGTTAACATAACTATCTGATGAGTTCGCCTTTGGCTGGGTAGAAAGTAGAATCCTTCAAGGAAATTGATGAGCAGAAAACTGAATGGCTTAGGAAAATTAATTTTAAGTAACTCCTTTTCTGATTCATCAATCAAGCTATTACTTGAACCTTATTATTGTAAAATTTTGTCTATTACTTGGGAATAATATAAATTGTAATACAAGACAGCTTGATGAGAAAAAGATGTGCAAAAACAGGATGGATTTCTGACCCTTTAGTTTCTTTCTCTAAATAGAGATACAGCTAAAAAAATTTAATTAATAAATTTTATCAGTCAAGCTTGTGCCTCAAACACAAAGTATAGAATTTTTTTCTTCCACATACTTTACCATTTTCAATGTGATTTATATTATTCTGAATAATCCTCACAAAACACTGTGAAGTGGGTAATACTAGAGTTATTATCCACATTTTAAAAATAAAGAAAGAGTTCATGAGAATGTTCAAAGTCATCAAGTAAGTAGTAAGAGTTAGAGCTTAGGCTTAATTCCAGATCTTCTGACTTCAATACTATGCTAGTTCTTTAAAACATAACTGCTATTTTTACCAGAGTATATTTTCATTTTACTTAAGATTAATTATAGATTTTAATGGCAAAAGACTTAAATTTTGGAATTAAGCAAGAGAAAAAAATGTCTTTTAATTGTGCTGCAAATATAACTTAAAGCTTAGCAAGTTACCAAGATACTAACTGTTGGGATGAGTAGTGATTTCCTCATTATGATACAACCAGCTAACAATAGGTGCAGGTGAGCTGCTAACTTGGCAAACCACTTCAGCATCCTCTCCTTGTTTAAATTCTTGAGGAGATACCACTTCTTTGAAAGTGAGTTTTTCTGTAATAAGGAAAAACAAACAACAAAAAAGATAAAATGTAGTATCTTTCATTCTTCCACCCAAGCCCACATGTAAATTAATGTGATAGCAGATTTGTAATTAAAGCTAATCCTGCAAAACTTGTAATTCTTTTTCATAGCATTACAGGATTTAGAGCTAGATGGGATATTAATTAGATCACGTAGGCCCACCACCTCATTTTGTAAGTGAAGCAAATGGTTACAGATATGAAATAATGTGCCCAGAATCTTATGGCCAAATTTTGATCTGAGCTCTTCTGACTCTAAAAGTTTCCCCACATGTAATTACTATACACCTACTTTGAGATGCATGTTTTTTTTAAATAAATACTTCATTAAAAATGATATAATGTATAATACTGTATAAAATACATTTTTCTTTTTTGAAAAAAATTTATTAACCAGCCAAAAGAAAATATCAATTTTTTTTTGTTAAAAGTTTAGTAGAATGTCAACTTGTCTAAATTTCCCCACTACAGGCCTATCAACCTAAGTTGTTTTAAAGATTTCATTGCCACCACCCATTACAAAATTACTTTTAGAGAGATTTTTCTCTAAATGATGCCTCTGAAATATTTTTCCCTGCTAACATTATAAACTTAAAGAATTATCATGTTAAGTATTACAAATATTTCATAGTGATCTGAAAGAATTAAAGTATTTTCAATTCTTTCTATTTCACCAAAAGAATCAAAATCAAAAGATTTGTATTTCCTTTGCTTCTATAATACTATTGTTTTAGTAATTGTGTTCTATGCGGAATTATCCAAATTTCTTTACTAAAATGACTTTTTTTCCCCAGGTAAATAAGTGAAGTAGGATGTAAGTACTTTTTCTTTTTCAATAATAGCCTTTATTTTCAAAATACATGCAAATTAACCTTGCAAAACCTCATGTTCCAAATTTTTCTTTCTCCTTCCTCCCCAGATAACAAGTAATTCAATATATATTAAACATGTGCAATTTTTAATAGATATTTCCATATTTATCATGCTGCACAAAAAAATTATCAAAAAAGGAAAAAAAGAGAGAAAAAGAAGCAAGCAAATAACAACAAAAAGTTGAAAATACTGTATGATCCACATTCAGGCTCCCACCATCCTCTGAAATGATTTTTAAAGTACTACATTAAAAACAAATTAAAATTTATTTTAAAATGACTTACGGTAAATCACTAAAACAACTGTAGCTTCTTGAGTCTGTCCCTTAGTATCTGTTCCTTGACACCGGTAGATTCCAGCATCCTCTATATTTGCATTATAAATAGTTAGTCGGGACCTAGCACCTTCTTTTTGTACCACTATTCTCCGTGTAGAAACTATCTTCTCTCCTTGAGGATTGTACCAATCTATATCTTCCAATTCTCCGACTGCTGCAAAGAAAAATTTCCAAAGAAAAATTTAAAATTTATTTTAAAATAAATTTACTGGAAATAACATTTGTTTCCATTCAACTAACACTTTGAATAACTTAGAAAAAGAAGTAAAAGTATATGTCTTAGGCTGATACATCAAAAATAAGCACAGTCAAGTCAGTCAATCAGCAAGCATTTATTGTATACTTACATTGTGCTATGAAAAAACAAGGCAAAGGGGCAGCTAGGTGGCACAGTGGTTAGAGCACCAGCCCTGAAGTCAGGAGGACCTGAGTTCAGATCTGGTCTCAGACACTTAACATTCCCTGGCTGTGTGACCCTGGGCAATTCATTTAACTCCAATTGCCTCAGCAAAAACAAACAAAAAAAACCAAGGCAAAATCCATTTCTTGTTCTCAAGTATAAGACATTGTGATGGAGAAAGAAACATGTAAATAGCTGGGTATATATGATATATAAGAAGAGTATTGTGTGGGACATTTGAAAATAAAAAGGCATTAGCTGCAGTTAGAAGCAGGATAATTTTCCTGCAGAGGTGGGACTTGAAAGGTAAAACTGTTAAGTCAGAGATGAAGAGGCAGAGCAAGGGGAAAGAAAGTTTTTTTTTTAATGATGGGAAGGAGATCACTGATATTCTTTGGCTTGTCAGATCAAAAAACTCAAAATTTTTAGTGATTCTTGTATATTGCTAGAGTAGTGAAAAAAAATGAAACTTGGTTCCCCAAGGCAAAGGTTGGGGGACCTCTGGAATGAATGGCAGCTGATATCCAAAGTATCAATTTACTTTTTCTATTGTTTCTTTCCTGTGATCATTTGGAGAGTTAAGGTTAGAAAGGAAGTCACTCCAGAGGGACAGGGGTGGGAAAGAATGGCACTATCCATCAAGAATAGAAATCAGAAAGGAGTAATTAGCCCTCTCTTCAAACAGCTCCTAAGATACAACAGTTAGACTTAAAACACATAAGACTCTAAAATGTGCATTACTAACTTAAAATAGGAAAGAGCAACCCATAGCTCCTACTATGTTGTATGGGGGAGCTGATGATTAAAACCTCAAACATTAGACATTTTGTGGGACTGAACCATCATTTCTTGACTCTACAGTTCCTGTCTGCTGATCAGACAGTGGATGGCTCTCTCCTTATTTGTGGGTATCTTCTCCAAGGACATACTTTTAGAAAACCCTAGCTGATTCCTGTCAGCTCCAAATGAAGAATCAAGGAGCCCCTTAACTTGTCTCCAATCCAACATCAATCTTAAAACTGTTCTTGTCCATGCTCAAGGAAAGAAATACAAGCAGAAGAGGCAGCTAAAGAAATGAAGTACAGAATAAGGCTTTTAAAGTCAGTGCTATATATGTGCAGTTGCCATAACCATGGAATGGGAAGGTATTCTCATCAAAGCAAGTGCCAAAGAGGGACCAAAAAAGAAGCAAGAAATCTGCTCCTTTTGAAATCTGCTAAGTGGTCTGTACTAGCCAATTCTCTTAAAAAATTTTTCATATCAATAAAAATCTATCTTCTCTCTTTCCTATATCTCCCCCCATCAATGAGAAAGAAAAACAAAATTTGTGTTAACAAACATGCACAGCCATGTCGGACAAATTTTATCAATGGCTATGTTTCTTTAAAAAATCTTCATTTGAACTCTGAAATTTTTGTTCAGAAGCTGAGAACATATTTCATGATGAGTCCTTCAGAATCATGATTAGTTATTGTGTTTGTTGATTAGTGTTCTAACATATTTTAATGTTTGTTTTTACAATGATGGTATTATATCAATCATTTTCCTGATGCCATTCATTTCATTCTTAATAAATCTTTCCAGCATTCACTAAAACTATCCTCTTCATCATTTCTTATCACACAAAAACATTCCATCATATTCCCCAATTGATGGGTATCTCGAATTCTGTTTCTAATTCTTTCCAACCAGAAGAAGAGTTTCCATAAATATTTTTGAACATATGTGTCTTTTTCCTATTTCATTTCTTTGAAATATAGACCTGTAACCAGGGGCTTAAATCTATTACCTAAGACATTTTTCATTGGTGAAGAGTGATTATTTGAAACTGTGCCTTTGAGAGCATTAGAGCTGTCAAGGATTTGGGAAAAGTGAGAGTCTGTTCTGGCTTCTGTGTTTGAGACAGGAGACATAGGGAGGTAGAATCAAGATGGTAGAATGAGAAGCATTTTTCTCCAATTCACACCTCTGCAACCTAGAAGATGCACTGGACCAAATTCTCATTGGTAAATCCAAGAAAAAGTCACAATGAGTCATTTTTTCCAGCTCAGGGCATTTTAGGAAGACAGAGAGAGGTCTGCAGACACTGAGCTGGGGATTGCTTGGTAGTGCAGCACAGCAGGAGCAGTAGTGACAGAGCATTCCAAGCCCAAGTATAAACATAGGATAGACAGATCATCAGGATAGGAAGCACTAGGGTAGAAAGACCTCAGGACCCTGGCAGGAACTTTCTGTAGGAACAGGTAGCATCCAGGATCTCTGTTACCCATTACCCAGTCGTAGGTCACAGCTGGGTACTGAGAAAGGAATAAATCCCCAAAACTTAGCTCTGTGGTTTGAGCCTAGATGCAGAACAGTGACTCAGTTCTAGTGTGAACACAGCCTACAGTGGAATAATCAGGGCTTGACCCTAGATGCAGAACAGTGACTCAGTTCTAGTGTGAACACAGCCTACAGTGGAATAATCAGGGCTTGAGTCTAGATGCAGAACAGTGACTCAGTTCTAGTGTGAACCCAGTCTACAAACCTACAGTAGAATAATGAGGGCAAGAGACCAGGGCAGTGCAAGCTCTCACTATGAATTTGCATGATTTCTAGTAAGCTAATAGTCACAGAATTCAGAAGTAGTCTATTAAAACTCAACTATAAACAAGCCAACAGATCTAACTTGCAGAGCTCAGAGTAGGAAGGCAGTGAATGGACCTTTTTGCAGATTACACTTTGGAAGCACTCACCATTTAGAGACCCACAGATTGATCTGTGAAAACAGCAGGACAAAAATGGACAGTCTGAGCCACACAATCTGAGTGCTGCACTACCCCAGCCCCTCCATGAATTGAGACCAACACTAAGAAAGCACAGTCAAGAAGTAGGAAGACCAAGCATACAAAAAGCACCAAATAATAAAGCACTACTATGGTGATAAGGGCTCAAACACAGAAGATAACAATGCCTTAAGAACACATAAAAGCAAGGCCCCCAAAGAAAAGAGCAGATTGGAATAAGCCCAACAAGAATTCCTAGAAGTGTGAAAGAAACAGTTAAGGGAGAAGCTAAAATGGATTTTTAAAATCATATTACAGCTATGAAAGAAGAAAACAGTATGGTAAAAAAGGGTACAAAGTCTTATTAAAGAAAATAAGAAGTGGCCAAAAAATGAATAGAAAGGCTGGTAAAGAGGGGACCACTGGGAGAAAGGGAAAGAGAAAAATGGGGAAAATTATCTCATAGAGAGTACACAAGGAAGAATGTATACATTTAGGGAGGAGTGGGAAAAATCTGAAACTTACTTTCATCTGAACTAGTTGAAGGAGGCAAGAATAAGCAAACATACACACATATCTGGGTACAGAAATTCATCTTTTCTAACAGGGAAGTTGGAATAAAAAGGGGTAAAGAGAAAGGGGGAAGGAAGATTTAAAAGAAAAGGTAAATTTAAACAGGAAATGGTCAGAATCAAAAAGCATTCTTAAAGAAGGGATAGCATAAAAATGGAAAGGATAATTGTAAGAGAATAGAATGGAGAGAAATATACATTCATAATTGGAAATGTGAATGGGATGAAGTCACTCATAAATCAGAAAAGAATAGCAGAATAGATTGGAAATCAGAATCCAACAAGCTGTTGTTAACAAAAAAGCACACTTGAAATAGAAAAATATCCAGAGTTTTTTTTTTTAAGGCTAGAGTAGAATCTATTATGCTTCAGTAAAAGCAAAAATAAACCTAATTAAAAAGAGAGAAACAGAGAGACTACATTTGGCTGAAAGATAGCATAGAAAATAAATTAACATCAACACTGAGCAAATATGTACCAAATGGTATAGCATCTAAATTCCTAAAGGAAAAGTTAAATGGAGGAAATAGACAGTAAAACTATACTACATTTAGAATTTTGATTTACTTCTTAGTCCTAGATAAATCTAACTATAAAATAAACAAGAAAGGCATAAATGAAATCCAAGAATTTTAGAAAAGTTATCCCTGGAGAATAATGATTAAGGATAGAAACAAAGTATATCTATTTCTCAGTTATGCAGGGCATTTTCACAAAAATGTACAATATATTATTGCAGAAAATCAGAATTATTAAATATATCTTTTTATGACTATAATGCAATAAAATTTATTCAGCAAAGACCTTTTGAAGAATAGATTAAAATTAATTATTTAATCCTAAAGGGTCAAAGGACAAAACACAGAAGCAATAATTTCATTAAAGATAATAAAAACAATTAAGACAACATCCCCAAATTTTTGGAATATAATTAAGGCATTAATTAGGGGAAATATATGCCAATAAAACTGACTACCTAATTGAAATAAATATTTAAAAATATAAATCACTCTGATTAATGGAAAATAAGATAGAATGATTAAAAAATCTTTTCTTAGAAAAAGAAATTCAGCAAGCCATAAATGAACTGCCTGGGGGGAGGGAACCATCCAAGATTAGATGGATATACTAGTTCCATCAAACATTTAAAAAATGATAAATTTGGGGCAGCTAGGTGGCACAGTGGATAGAGCACCAGCCCTGAAGTCAGAAGGACCTGAGTTCAAATCTGGCCTCAGACACTTAACATTCCCTAGCTGTGTGACCCTGGGCAAATCACTTAAACCCAATTGCCTCAGCAAAAAAAAAAAAAAAAAAAAAAAAAAAAAAAAAAAAAAA
>JAJPUD010005178.1:51171-158203 GCA_023553655.1 Myrmecobius fasciatus
CCCCCCAAGGTAAAGAAGGTATCCTATCAAATTTTCTGTAACATAAATATGATCTTGAAACCTAAACGAGAGTGAAAAAAAGAACAAAAACTATATTTCCTAATGAATATTGACACAAAAAACTACAGAAAAACATAACAAAGGTCCCATACTATGACCAGGCTGGATGTATACCAGTAATGCAGGACTAGTTCAATATTAGGTAAACTATAAACATAATTAATCATATTAACAAAAAAATAATTATTTCAACAGTTGTAGAAAAAAAGCTTTTAGAAATCACATTTCTATTCAAAACAAAATAGAGCACAGGAATAAATGGTGCCCCCTGATAAGATGTATCTAAAACCAAAAGCAAACAAAATTTGTAATGACAATAAGCTAGAAGCCTTTTCAATAACATCAGGAGTGAAGCAAGGATTTTCACCATTACTATTTAGTATTATATTAGAAATGTTACCTAAAACAATAGGACAAGAAAAGGAAATTGAAAGAAAAAGCAGAGGCAATAAGGGGGGAAAACTCACTTTTTGCAAATGATATAATAGTTTATTTAGAGAACCCTAAAGAGTCAATTAAAAATCTAAAAAAACAATGAATGACTTCAGTAAAGTTGCAGGGACAAAACCAAACCACACAAATCATCAGTATTTCTGTATATTACCAACAAAATTCAGCAAGAAGATATAGAAAGGGAAATTTCAAGTATTTTATACTCTCTATAGTTTATCAAGGGGAACTTTGAAGGGCGCCTAGTCACCCATAAAGACTGGGAAAGACTAAGGAAGCTTGTACCTGAAACAGCTGTCTCAACATCTGAAATACTAAGGACCAATTTATTTTCATTGACCTTTTTAGTAAATTTTCAGTGGAAGATAAGAAAACTTCAAGATTTTTTTCTCTGCCTTTACAACTCTGAATGGATTATTAATTACAAAAATAAAGATAAGGAATAAGAGGAAGGAAATTTTTTTTCCTGGTTTGTATAAATTTATGGCACAGTAAACTAGAAACCAAATTTGTAAGAAATATCTTTACTATCAATTTCCAAATTGTGGTTTAAAGGATTTTGTAAGTGATAAAAAACATTTTGGTGGATTTTTGAAGGTTATTTCTTTTATTAAATGTAATTATTCTCTATATATTTTAATGCAATTGGTATAGAATGCCAAAGTGATAGGTGGTCATTTTCTATAAAAAAAAGATTTTGAAATGCATTCAACTGAGTTGATGTTGACTAGCAAAAAAAAAATTTGTGTTGTGCTTTAAAAATCCAAAATATTGTTTGTTGTTGTTAAACTCCTACATTTTACAATATTGTGATTTTTGAAAAATTATATAACAATTTTATTACTAAAAAAGTAACTTTAAAATCTGTATTCTGTTAAATTATAAATTGAGCTCTTAAAATTCAGTCACAATGTATGAAAACTGTTTAAGTATTTAATTGAGTACATTTTGCTTTAAAATGGATAATGATATTAATTGATTGTTAGCAGAGGGATAAAAAGCAACACAGACTTTTAAGCTGTCCTTAACTGTGAGGATCTTTGAGACTTTCTATTTGGGTAGAGTCATAAGATTTATTAACTCTTGAGAGAAGTAACTGATAATATATTGTAAAATTGTAAAGAAGTTACAAATTTCTTATAGTAAATAGTGAGCTTTGTCTCATTGTTTTGCCATTGTTTGTAAAAATTATGAAATTGTACCTGTTAACAAATATTATGTATTAAAGTTACATCTTTGAGTCAACTTAATAATAATAGGCCTTTGATTCAAAGATTTTACTTTGTCTTAGTGGTTAATGGGCAATATAGACAGCTGTTAGTCTGAAGGCTTACAATAGACAGCATTTTTTCAGAGGGTTTTGAATCAATTATATATTGACTGTATGTTTGAAATGTATTCTTAATTTCTAATAACTGATTTTGGCTCTAGGATGGATAAGATGGGTTTTTACATGTACTTATATGTCCTTTTATGTTCTTTTAACTAATATTCCAACAATATGAGAAAAATATTAATACCAAACCTGTTTTTTTTTCTTTTTTGCTATTTTGCTATTTGAGGCAAAATTTTTTGGGACAGTGATTTGATATTGTTTTGAGTTTTGATTTCAGATATGATTATCTGAATTGTTATTAAATTAATAGCCCATTATTCAAGGGAGGTGCCATGTGCTTCACCAAAAAAGTGTGATCTAAGAACTGTTACAAATGGATGTTTATGCCTGGGAAAACTGAAAAACCAACTTTGTATAGGCAAAAGTAGGATCCTCTTGATTTGATTTCCCTATTATGCTATTTCCCCTTTGGACAGGAAATTTTTCCAACTTGATTAATCCTGAGTCTGTCTAAGATACTCTGTGAATAATGTGTAACTTTGTTGCATGAATGGTTGTTAACTAGGACTCTTCTCTAGAATTACAGAGCAAAGGGAGTTTATCCCCTTGTCATGATCATGTTAGGTCACTCTTTAAGGGACAGTTTTGATATTGTTAACCACTTCTCTCCTTTTTCCTTTCATTGAAAATTTCCATAATCAGTACAGGTAAACTATAGAAGTTTTTGCCACTGCAAACTAAATCTATTAGCAAAGTAACATTAAACCATATCTGAGTTACCATGATGAGATGAAAGTCTAAAAGATCTTACTACTTTTAATCTGAATTTGTGGTCAACTTCTTAAGTAAATAGGTAGATTAATTCTCAGGATAAGTATCCTTAAGTATCTTGTTCTTTCAGGATGATATGAGAATAATCTATATCCTCAAAGGGAGAGGATAAAATAAAAATGTAAAAATTCTAAAATTGTAATGAACTTCACTTTGAAAAAGCAACAAGATTAGATTTTAGGAACTAGGATATTATACATGCACATATCACAAACATACACATATGATCCACTTCCAAATGTTTCTAATTGTATATGAATGTTTTGATTTTGTTTTAGCAATACGTTCTCAAACTTTGATTAAAGATTTTTAGATGTAAAATTGCATCAGTAATTTTTTTTTTTTTTTTTTTGCTGAGGCAATTGGGGTTAAGTGACTTGCCCAGGGTCACACCGCTAGGAAGTATTAAGTGTCTGAGACCAGATTTGAACTCAGGTCCTCCTGACTTCAGAGATGGTGCTCTATCCACTGTGCCACCTATCTGCCCCTGTTATCAATAATTGTAAAGAAAAATTTTAATCATTTTTTCCTGTTTTGAAGTCTCTGATAATAAGACATAAAAGGGCTTTCTTTATAATTCATAGATCCTTCCTTCAACCTGCAAATGGCATTGTCCATATCAGGTAAAAGGTTCAAGTAAAGATAGAACAAGTATTATATAAAACCAAAATTCTTTTAACTTTCAAATGAATTATGGGTTCCTAATTTAATGTTCTTTTTTATAGCTCTATTGTTAGTAGGATTAGCTCCATAAGGTTTAAACTAGTTTTCACTAAATGGACCAGTTACTGGAAAACCAAATTTAGATGGTTTTATTAAATTGTATTAAGGCCTTATTACTGGCAGATTTTAATATCATTAAATAGAGAATCTCTGCAAGTGTCTTGGAACCAGAGCAGTAGGTCTGACAGAAGGAGCCCCCTCCAGAGTTGCCCTGAGAAAAAAGCCTATTACAAAATATCTAAGGGAAAACATTTCCAGGCACCAGATGATTACATGGGGAGTCTGGGACTCAAGATAAAATGTGCTGATTAAATAGAAGTTGGGAGTGGGTCACAAGGAGACAATTATTTAATATTGTTGATCATTATTGTATTAATTTGGCTTTGATGTTTCATGGTGTCTGTTTGCCTGGAAGAAGGATATGTCCTAATTAATTCCTCCTATTTACTGTTTGGAGATCAGGGCCATTCTTCCTAAAACTTTTGGTTAACTGAAAGCCTATCTTCTATTTTTATTAACCTCACTTCACCAAAATTTGATTTACAGAATAATAATGTCAACTATATAACATTCCTCAGGTAGAAGCCAAAGGTAAGTTTGAGTTTTCTAAAGTAATTTAATTATTTTTCAGCAATTCTATCTAACTGAGTTTTCTTGGTTACTTTAGTAATATGTAAATCACCCTTCTCAATCAGTCTAAGAAATATAACTAATCTGTAACCTGACTTAAGTTATTGCTATAATCTATTTAACAATATTTGTCTCCTTAAGAGAAAAAGGAGGGGCAGCTAGGTGGCTCAGTGGATAGAGCACCAGCCCTGAAGTCAGGAGGACCTGAGTTCAATTCTGGTCTCAGACACTTAACACTTCCTATCTGTGTGACCCTGGCAAGTCACTTAACCCCAATTGCCTCAGAGGGAAAAAACATCATACTCCTCAAAAATATTTATAGTAGCTCTTTTTTTTTTGTGGTAACAAAGAACTGGAAACTAAGAATGACAAGTTGTGATACATGAATGTGACGGAAAAATATAATAGTATAAGGAATGCTGAAGAGGATATTTTCAGAAAACCATAGGAAAACTTGTATGACCTGATGCAAAGTAAAGTGAGAAGAACCAGGAGAATAATTTATATATTAATAGCAATATTATCAAAATAATCAGTTTTGACAGTTTTAATGATATTGATCAACCAAATGACTAACCACAATTCTTAAGGACTTATTAAGAACTCTAGATAGAGAACTGATGGATTTAGAGTTAAGATTGAACCATATTTTATATTATTTCCTTTTTTTGGACCATGATTTGCATTGAATACACATATCTGTAAGGAGTTTTATTTTTCTTATCTTCTCAGTAGTTTGGGAAAAAAGAAAGGAAGAGAGAATATGGAACAGAAAAGAAAATAATTTTTTTTAAGTCAGAGAGAGAAGGGGAGATGGAGAAAAAAGGAAAAGGGAAAGAGAGGGAGGGAAGGGGGGAGAGAAAGGAAAAGAGGGAGAGAGGAAGAGGACACACTTAATTCAATATTCTCTCTAGGGAGAGGTCCTCAAAGGGAACAAAAGACACTATGAAAATGATGATATGGAGAAGAGTCAGCATCTCCCTCCTCAGCTTATCAGCCTAAAAACTTCAGGGAATCCTTCTGGGATGAAATCTGGAACTCTCTCCCTCCCTCCCTCCCCCTCTCTCTCTCTCTCCCTCCCCCCCCCTCTCTCTCAGTTTAGCTGAGATACCCCTGGTTACCCTGTGGAATGACTGGCGTTCTCATTTGTTTAACTTCTCAGATATTCTGTTGCTCTCAGCTTGGATAAATGGGTTTATTTGCTTTGAAGCATGAATGATTTTTGTGTAATTGGCATTTGGTAGGGAGGAAGTCAAATCTTTGAGATACATATATTTTGTGTGTGTGTGTGTGTGTGTGTGTGTGTGTGTGTGTGTGTGTACAGAGAAAGAGAAATAGCACGAGAGAGATATCTAGATAAATATCAAAATCGATATAGTTTGGAGAACTCCTTCCCCATTATGGAATAATCATTAGGAACACAGCTTGAACCTAAATATTATTTCCCCTAAGTTAATGATATTTTGAGGACAAATTTAAATAAAAAAGAAATTTTCTAATACACGAGTTTAAAAGTCTTGAAGCTTTATTTTGTTTATTCAAGCCATATTCTATTCTCATCTCATTCTTCCCATCCACATTCACACACACTGAACCTACCCTGTATCAAAGAAATAGCAAAAGGCAAAACTTAGGGTCAAAATAAGTGCATGTGACAGCATATGCAACATTTCTTCTCTCCCACAGTTTTCTAGTTTTCTATATTTCTACTAAAAAAGAGAAATGTGTTTCATCATCTTTCTCTAAGCCCAAAAGTCATCATTGTAGGAATGATTCCTGAATTCAGCTGCTTTAGTGATGTTTTCATTTACATTATAATAGCAGAATAGTGTTCTCTTGGTTCTGATGACTTCTATATCAATGCACACATATATTCTCTAAATTTTTCATATTGATCAATTATTATAGACTTAAGACATTTTGTTTTATTCAAGTACCAAAATTTGGTTGTACATATGATATCTATGTAGACATGATATGCATATTGTTTTCAGCTTTAAGTTTGTTTCTTTTGCTCTACTAGGGAAACATGAAAAGTAGAGTTGCATGGGTAACAGAAAGCTGATCTTAAATATATAAAAACTGGGTTCAAGTCCTGCCTCTGACAGTATTTAATTTCTCAGTAATTCTTTAAGATGGGACACTGCAAAATAGGTGCCTATCTGCATTGATGGAAATAGTTGACTCACCTGGAGTTATAATATCAATGAAATTTCAGGTCCAATTAAAAAAATCTTACATTTATTGATCAGTTAGCATGCTGTATCCCAATAGCCTGTTAGTGATGATGATGATGGTGATGGTGATGATGATGATGGTAGTGGTGATGTATGCTCTTTGAGGGTATGGACAGTTTCACTTTTGTATTTGTATCACCAGGACATAGAACAATACCTGGCACATCACAGACAATAAAGGTTGTTAATTGACTCATTTGTGGAATATTTTGTAAGATGATGGTTTACAACTTTTTCTTACCAAAATACTTTCCAATTATTTTTCCAGAAGTTCTGGGTATTAAATTTTATTTATATTTATATTTAATTTCTAATTTATATTTATTTATATTTAATTTCCAAATAAATCCTTCCCACATCCTCTGCTGTGATTTCCTTTATACCAAAGGAAAAAAAATGAGGGAGCAAAAAGTAGCTGAACATATCAACTGAATCTTAAAAAATATGTGTATACATATATATGTACGTGATTGTCTATCTATCTACATGTATCTCTCTGTGTGTATATTCATGCACATATGTATTTCTACACCCAAAGTTCTCCCCACCTCTTCAAAGAATAGAGGAAAGTTTATCTTCTTATATTTTCTTCAATAGCTTTTTTTTTTTCATTTATACTGGTGCAGTCATTGTGTATATTGTTTTCCTGATTCTCCTCACTTGCCTTTGCATCAGTTCATATAAACCTACCCATGCTTTTGTGAATTCTTCAAATTCACTTCTCTTCAGAGCAAGATAATATTCCATTACATTCACAACCACTATTTACTTAGATATTCCTATATTAATAGGAATCTGCTATACTTATACTTCTTTGCTATGATAGGATTTTGATGAATATTTTGACATACATTGGGTGTTTCTTTCTTTGATCTTTTGGGGTATATCTACTGGGATTTCTGAGTCAAAGAAAATTTTTGTCATTTTCTTAATATTATTCCAAATTATTTTCTAGAAGAGTTGAAGCAATTTTATAACTATCAAGACTATATTAGCAGGGCTTTCTTTCTATAGCTCTCCCAAGATAAATTATTCACTTTTTTTGAATTTTTTTTTGCCAGCTTGCCGAGAGTAGGTATTAATGAAAAAATCATAAAATTTCTATTAGAAAACTTTTTTTTTAATCAGAGAGAGAGAAAAAACTGATTTTAACTAATTTTGGAGTTAAGAAACCTATCATATAAATGCAACATGAAATCCATGTGTTTCTTGAGAAAATGGCCCCTTAAAATTTATGCTAATAATCACTAAACTAGTTTGAAACTGTAGCTTAGGGTAAATTGATCAGATAATGTGATTTTTATAGTTATACAGATAACTGGGAGAAGAAACAAGCTGAACCCAGTTTTTGTTTGATTTGGATTATATCTCAATTATTGCCACAATGGGAAGGGAGACAGAAAGTAATAAGCATTTATATAGTACCTACAGTGTACCAGGAATGCTGCTAAGTGCTTTGATATTCACATAATAACCCTATCTGATAAGAGCTATTATTATCTCAATTTTAGAGTTAAAAAATGAGACAAACAAAAGTATCTTACCCAGGGACACATAGCTCTGAACTCAGGTTTTCCTGATTCAAATCTCCACACAATACCACTGTACCACCTAGCTGGGGGAGGAAGTAAGTCATTCCTGTAGCTTATTATTTTAATCGAATAGTCATGCTAACTATGTGACAAACTCAATTGTTTTCTTACACAAATGTTCTCAGTGCACTCTAAATTTCAAAGTCCCAATTGATATGTCCCGCTTATAATACTTCTGAGACAACTGAAATTATTTAAATGAATCTATTAGCATACACACATTTACTTATATAATGGAATTATTTTCAAAATAAATAACCTGGTCAATCTAGCATTTAAAAATAACAGGGCACATATACAAATACAGAGAACACATTAAACCAAATGCTATGTCTCATAATACAATTTTAGGAAAAACAAGCTCACAGATAATACCAATTTCTTATAAAGTTAAATTTATGGATATTTAACAACTTTCCTTAAGCCTGAAATGTATCAAGTATAATCTTAAAAGAATACTCAATACATACCTGTACATGTGAAGAATTTGGATTCACCAACGCTAATTTCTACTTTGCTAAGTGAAATTGTCACTTGTAGAAGAGCTGAAAAATATAAATATTAAGCCATGATTAAAATAATGATTTAAATGATTTTATATCAGCAAAATGTATTTCAATATTTGGAAATTTTTCTCCAAGATAAACTATAACTTATTTTCCACGTTGAATTACCCCCAAATTCTTAAACTAACTGATTAGTTTATATCTTAACACTTATCTTAATATTTATTAATCACAGTTACTATTTAGGTTAAACTGAGTTTGTGTCAGAGAACATGATTTTGAATCCTGACTTGGCTGCTTATTACAATTATTACCTTGACCAAATTGTCTCACTAGGAGTAGTAGTTTTCCCTTTCAGAAAATGGAGGATTCTGACTAATTTCTAGGTCTAAGGCTAACCCTAGATACCAAGAAATGGAAGAAGTGAAGTCTATTGAGAAAAATGAGAATTGAGGAAAAACTAGAATGAGGACAATAAATGGGTGCAAGAGGAATAGCTGTAGTACTCAGAACTGAAAATAATACTCCAAATCTAGTCTAACAAGTGCAGAATTCAGTAGGATTATCACTTTTCCTAAAAGATATTCCCTTCTTGATGCAGCCCAAGTTTAGCATTAATTTAAGGCTGAAATACCACACTGGTAAATCAAATTAAGTTTACAATTCAGAAAACCTCATAGATCCTTTTCAAAATAATTTCTTTTTAATCATTTTAATCACCATTGTATACTTATGAAACTGATTTTTTGAGAAGAAAAATGGTATTTCATTTTATTAGATTCAGCTCAATGTTCTGGCCCCAAAGTATAAAATTCACAGCCAGGCAAAAATCCTAAGCGCTGGGAACAAGATTAAAATGAAATTGGGTACTACTTAACAAAATAAATAAAAATACAACATAGGAAATATTCATTTGTGGTTTTCTAAATCAATATGTGGTCCACAGGACATGTTCAATTTGAATTTGACATTAGTGCTCTCTTCATTCTGTCCTACTAGCTATTCCTTCCAGCATTATGACTTGCAAGTTTGATAAGCATATCATTAATGCCTTCATTCAAACCAAACTAAACAATTATTCTATGACTATGTCCCTACAATCAGCTGTGAATCCATCTGACTATATTGTCATCTAATTCATATCTCTTCATTTTCTCTGCAAGAATATGATACATTATGAAAAGCTTTGCTAAAATCTATAACATTTTCTTCTTTTACTAGTTTAGTAATCCTCTCAAAAAAAGTCAATGGATTAGGCTGATAAAACTTATTCTTGAAAACAGACTGCCTTTTAACCACTGCTTCCCTTTCAAGATTCTCAACAGCTATTCTAATAAGTCTTTCAAGTATCTTCCCAGAAAGTGAAGATAAGTTCCTGGCTTACTCTTTGCAGAGAAAAAAAAAGAAAAAAATATCGACCAGTTTTGCCTTCTCTATTTTCAGTTATAATCTTTCCATTCTTCTCAAGCAAAAGTCCTATCTCTTCTTTGATACTCTGTTTTCTCTCAATATAACTCAACAATAGTCATCCTTTTCTTTGTCCTTATCTCCCCTCACCAGCCTCAAGTTATTTTCAGCTAGCTTAGCATTCCTGATACTAACTTTTACTCAGAATTACTATACTATTAAATTTCTATTTTATTACTTAGTCTTTCTTTCAACTTAGGTATAATTTCAGTTAATGTGTTCACTGTACATCCAGAGTGATTTCTTTCAAATTGCAATTGCTTCCAGGTCTCTTCAGAATTTCATTTTCAAAAACATGATAATTTTCTAAAAATTGTCATCTTAACAAAAAAATCTACCTTTCCATCCATCTCTCCTTTTCCTTGAAAAAGAAAAAAAAAACAAAATTCTTGTAACAATAATGATAATAAAAATAGCTAGCATTTATAAAGCACTCATGTGCAATGCATTGTGCTAAGTGCTTTACAATTATTACCTCATTTGATCCTCACAATAACGCTTAATGTTAGGTGCTATATGCATAATCAAGCAAAAAAAATTTCCATATTAGTAATTTCCCCCAAAATATGTATCTATCTATCTATATGTATGTATGCATACATATACATATACATATACATATACATATACATATACATATACATATACATATATATGTTGGGTGCATAGTATTTTTGTTAAGAGGTGGGTCACATGTTTCATCTTGTGTTCTCTAGAATAGTGGTGTATAATGCATTTATCAGAGCTCTTAAATCTTTCTAACAGTTTTGTGTAACTGTTAGAGCTGCCTAAGCTATAACTATAATAGAAAAGCTCTGATCTTTGTTGTAACTTAAGCAGATCTGATATTCCTTAGCAACTTGATGTCCACACAAATGAGTTCTGGACTCAGTGTGAAATTCTACTGGCTTAAGTCCTACTGCAGCTCAGAACTTCAGAACTCAAGTAATGTATGAGCTTTAGCCTCCCCAGGGAGAAGAAATTACAAGTGTGTGAAACCAGATCTGATGGGTATGAGGCAGAACTTCAGAAATTTTTTAATCTGAATTTCTCTATGGGTGATTTGGAACTTTTTTTTTCATATGGCTATGGATAGCTTGTATATTCCTTCCTCTGAAAAATGCTTGTTCATATCCTTCTGCCATTTGCAATGGTAAGGCACTGTCTCTTGTTCTTATAAATTTGAATTAATTCCCTATATATCTTAGAAATGAATATTTGATCAGAGAAATTTGCTAGAAATATTTTTCCCTGTTACTTTTTTGGCATATAAAGTAGGTGATTAATAAATTCTTGCCAATTTGTTGACTTTTAGCTTCAATGATTTGTATTAGATAAGATAAAATTTCTGCTGTTTTAAAACATTTATTTGTGTGGTTTTTATGCTCCCAGATATTGTTAGCTGTAAATTAAATGGTTACATTTTACAAATGAATCTCTAATTTTTATAGGGGGAGAAGAAAAGGGAATAAATATTTGTATATTATGTATTATGTGCTAGGCACTTTACAAATATTATCATGCTCAGGAAAACCTTGCAAGGCAGGTGCAGTTTTTTTTATCCCCATTTTACCATTCAGGAAAATAAGGTAAACAGATGATAATTAATTTGCCCATAGCCACATAGCTAGTATCTACTCAGGTCTTTCTGATACCAGGCTGAGCTTTCTATTTACTACACTCCCATGCTGCCACTGTGATTCTATTCTAGTCAATAACTTCTTGACTTTTTTTTTAATAGATTTATTTAGGGATAAAAGGAGTAAAGTGAGGATTGCCCACTCCCATCTCCATTGTAGCTTTTCTGTCTATTTCTCCCTGTAAATCATTGAATATTTAGATGCTATATTATTCAGTGTATATGTGTCTAATATTGAAGTTAATTCATTCTCTATGGTACCTTTTAGCTAAATGTTGTTTTGCTATTGATCTTTTTAAATTAAGTTTATTTTTGCTCTTGCCTTGTTTGAATTATGATTTCTATCTCTGCCTTTTATACTTAAGTTGAAGCAACCAGACCATCATTTTAACTGTGTGAATCTGAATGTTTCAAATATGTTTTTACAAAGAACTAAACTTTTGGGTCATGTAACCAAGAAGATGGAGGACTAGATATTTTCTTTGATCCTTATGTCTCAAAATTCTCTAAAACATAAATTATGTGCCCAAAATAAAGCATCTTCAGCTGTCTCCAATAGAGGTGTTAAACCTGCAAAACTCCCTGCAATCTGAACTAGATTAAAATATAATTAGAAGATGCTTAACAAAAGAAATAAAAATACAATAACACAAAGATGATATTAATTTGTAGTTTTCTAAGGGAATATATAACCTGTGGGAATCTATTTCTATTTGAATTTGAAACCTCTCTGTCTAGGACACCAAGAAATCAAAAGTTAATTAAATTCCAAAACATAAAAGCCTATGTAACTAAAGTAAAGCCTAATTTTATACTCATTTAGTACACTATCATCCAACGATTACTATTATATATATATATATATATATATATATATATATAGTGCAGAATTGCACTAGCCACCTAACCCTTATTTGCAACAAAATATACCATGACCACACCACTCTTTTTCCAGTGTCAGAAGGTCTAAGTTCCAAACTGCAGAAATTTGCTGTGGATTTAATAGCCAGTACCATGGCGATATCATGAATTGCAAAGGATCTCTGCATGAGAGTCAAGAAGAGGGAAAGGGGCAGGGCATGTGTCTGCTCTTAAAACAGAGATCAATTCTACTTTCTCACCTTGTTCCCAGATGTGAGGACATCCAAACTCCTCACAACAAAAATGAACCCGGGATCAACACGAGTGCTTTGTTCTGTCAGGCCAGAAAACTGAACAAAAGAGGAATAGAACAGGACACCATATCCATATACACCTTGTGGAAAACTGCTGAGGAGGAGAGAAAAACCCCAGTATATAATAGCCAGGTAGGCTCAATTCTATTCCTTCAAAAGTCACTTGGGACAGAGATCTAGGCTGATGAGTCATGGGAATCAGCATGGAAGGATGCTCAGACACATTCAGATAAAGCCTCCAGGGAAAGTACCATCAGAGGGGAGGAGGGTCAGAAATTAGCAATAGGAGAATATGAGAGAAAAGAATGAAATCCCCGAAGATCTCAAAAATAAGAGAACTTCAAGAGCATAAACAGATAAATCAGGAAGAAAACATTAACAAGATTTAAGAAATTAACTTAGTAATTTATGAATAAATACTGTAAAATGAAGGAAAATGTTTCAGCACTTGATGAGACAGAAGACTTAATAGACTTTGGGAATATGGAATCACAATTACGTTGTTTTCGAGTGGTTTAAAAAAGAAATCAGAATTGTGAAGGAAGAATTTATGACCTGCACAGCAGGAATAATTGATAGAATGAAAAAACTTGAATCTGTAATGGTTTAAGTTTCACCACAGAAATAAAAGAGAAGGCAACAGATTGAGAATATAAACACAGCAGATTGGGAATATAAATACAGAGAAGCAAAGGACAATTAAGAAGAGAAGCCACAAACATTAAAACAAAATATGCCATCTATTCAAGTAAAACATATTGATGGATATAGAAAGCAGCCTCAACTTTATAGGTCTCCCAGAAGAGCACAAGTCAAAAAATCTGAACACTACAATAAAGGAAATAATATAAGAAAATTGCCCAGAATTTCAAAAAATCCATAGTTGACCTCTAAAAATTAAACCCAAGGTTGCAAACTAAAACAAACAGAATGGTGAAATTCCACTGAGAAAAAAACAAATTATTCAAGCTACCAAGAGAAAGACTTTCAAACACAAGGAAAAGAAATTTGAATGTTAAGACCCTTTTCATTTCCCAGAAAACATAAGATGGAATGGAATAATGAATTCCAAAGAACAATGAAGCACAATTGCAGTCCTATCCTACAAATCCAAGCTTAACTATAAATGAATAAAAAGAAGAATGTTCAGTAATAAAGAAAATCAGACCTGAAGAGATAATTTGCTTCTCAGACATTCTAGACAAAAGAAATGTAGGCAAGATTACAAGATTATTTCCATTCAGCCTTTACCTCATGAATATCTCTTTCAAGAACTGGGGAAGTGAAAATACATAATCTTGCCTACATTTCTTTTGCCTAGAATGTCTGAGAAGCAAATATAACAGAGCCAACAAAGACATAGCAATGAATGGACAGAAGAATAACTAATAAAAGACTTCTAAATGTACCCAAGCAGAGAAAGATGAAGTCAAGGGTATAAGCCCCTGAAAACCCACCTAAAGATAAGTCACTGTTTTTGGTAAGAGAGATTAAAAAATGGAGGAAAAGAAAGAAGGAAAGGGCTTGTTTGGGTAATGTGAAGGGCTTTCACTGATGAACACTCCTATAAATAAAAAGAGATGTTCTCTGAAGAAAGATGGGGACATTGTACAAGGTTTGGAATTGAGGATTTGCTGTATGAAAAGGGTGGGGGTGGTGTGTAGGAGTTAGAGCTAATTGTTGAGGGAAATATGGAAGGAAAATAACAAAAGGAAGAGTACAGGGCAGTAGTTAACTGCAAAATCCAGATCATGGAGGGGAGGGGTCTGCCACAGGAGAAATCTCCCAAAGTTAAGTTTGCTAATGACTTGAATTCAAAAACATCCAAAACAAGTGCAGTTGTATGGGAAATGAGATGTTTTCTGTTTTATGGGTGAATATAAACCATTCACACCCACAGTAATTATAAAGTATATTTTTGCCACACCCTTACTCTCCTCCTTTCTCACTTAGCATATTTTTCCTTTCCATTTTTTCTTAATTTCCCCCCATATTTTCTTAAGATTATGAAAACATAACAATATCACTGGCAAGCTCTCTGTCTTTAATTGGGCTGCATGACCTCTGAGTACAAAAGAATTCTGAGGATACAAACTTAGCGTCTCCCCCATTATTCCTTATGTTTGATTGCTTAAGTTTACTTTTTTATGAGGTTAATGACCCCTATGCTTGTGTTTCAAAATTTCTACTTATCTCTGGTCTTTTTTGTTCCAAATACTAAGGAAAGTACTATTTCATTAAAAATTCATTTTCCTGCTTTTAGGCATTATATCAGTTCAGCTGAGTAAGTTATTCTTGGTGATAGCCCTTTATCTTTTGCCTTCTGAAATATTATATTCTATCATATCTCCATTCCTTTATATAAAAGCTATTGAATGAATTGAATATTATATGAAAGCTTCTTGAATGATTTTTTGTAGGGTATGACTGCTTGCTGTAATTTTTTTTCTGTGACTTAGAAACTTTGCATTTTGAATATAATTTCCTGGTGTTTTGATTTTGAGATTTTTCTCATTCTGCCTTCTGCTTCTAAGAGATCTGGGAAGTGTCCTTTCATAATTTCTTGAAATATTATGCTTAGGCTCTATTGTTGGTCATTCTTTTCAAGTAGCCCAATGATTCTTAATTTTTTTCTCTTTGATTTCTTTTTCAGATTTGTTATTTTTTTGCTGTAATGTATCACACATTTTTTTCTTTCCAAATTTTATTTTATTCTGAATTTAAAAATAAATAAGATATTCCATAACTGAGATAGAAAAAAGGTGATTGAATATGAAACCACCAAGTTATTATGTAAAATTTGCTATTTCTTTTAAATATATAAAAGTGATCAGGTAACTTTCTTTCACCACCAACCCCTTTTTCTTCCCTCCTCTCTCCCTAGAAATGGGAACCATTAGGTACAAATATGTTTATATATGCACACATACAAATAAAATCATTCTATTATATACTTCTATTTATCATCAATTCTCAGTATGTGGATAGTATCTTCTTTTATATGTCCTTTGTAGCTAATTTGGATATTTATAATAGTAAAAAAAAATGACTTGTTCAGCCATTCTTCAACTGAAAGGCATCTTCACAATTTCTAGTTCTTTACTACTACAAAGAGAGCTGCTATAAATAATTTACAACATATAGATTCTTTTCCTTTTTCCTTAATCATCCTGGGAAATAGATTGGGGAGTTGTATTGCTGCATTAATAACTCTTTGAGCATAATTTCAGACTGCTTTCTAAAACAATTGGATCAGTTCACAAATAGTGAATTGGCATCCTGATTTTTTCACAACCCCTCCAACATTTCTCTCTTTCTCAATCATTTTAGCCAGCCTGATAAATGTAAAGTGATATCTTAAGACTTTTAATTTTCATTTTTTATTAAAACTTTTTATTTGCAAAACATATGTATGGGTAATTCTTCAACATTAACCCTTACAAAGCTTTCTGTTACAAATTTTTCCTCCCTACTCCCCACCCCTCCCCTAGATGGCAGGATATCCACTACTTGTTAATTGTGTTAAAATACTTGACAAATAGAATATATGTATACCTATTTCCACACTTACCATTGTTGTGCAAGAAAAATTGTATCTACAAGAAAAAAAATCAGATAAAGGAAACACAATGCAAGCAAACATCAATCGAGAGCATGAAAATGTTATGTTGTGGTCCACATTTCACATCCCTCTCTCTGGGTGTATATGGCTTTCTTCAGTGAACAATTGGAAGTGGTTTGAACATTTCATTGTTGAAGAGAGCCAAATTTTCATTTTTCTAATCAATAATGATTTGGATCATTTTTTCATATGACTATAAAACATTAAGAATCCTTCATCAGAAAACTACCTGTTCATATCCTTTGACCATTTATCAATTATAGAATGACTGGTATTCTTACAGATTTGACAAAGTTCTTTATATATTTGAGATGTGAAACCTTTATCTGAGAATATGGTTATAAATTCCCCTCTCCCCTTTTCCTACTTTCCTTTTGATCTTGGCTATATTTGTATACAAACTTCTTAATTTACTGTAATTGAAATTATCCATTTTATACCTCATACTATTCTCTATCTCTTGTTTATTCATAAATTGTTTGCCTATCCATAAAATTGATAATATGTTTCATGTTTTATTATGTCACTTTATTCTGATTGTTTCTTTTTTTCTATCACTATTGCCAGGATTTTTCAAACAATATTCATTATTCTTGATGGTGAGCACCCTTATTTCACACTTGATAATACTGGGAAATACTGGGAAAACTTATAGCTTTTCCTCATTACAAGTAATATTTGCTGATTATTTGAATTAAATACTTAACAATAAGAAAAAAATCCATTTATACCAAGATGCTTAAGTGTTTTTAATAGAAAAGAATATTGTACTTTATCAAAATATTTTTTCTGCATCTACTAATATGATTTTAAAAACTTTTATTATTGATATATTCAATTATGTCAATAGTTTTTCTTGTTTAAAACATTCCTGCATTCCTGGCATAAAGCCTACTTACTCATAATACATAATTTTTGTAATACAATGTTGTAATCTTTTATCTAGTATTTTAGTTAGGATTTTGCATCTATATTAATTAAACTGGTCTACAATTTTCTTTCTCTGTGATATACCACAACTCATTCAGCCATTCCCCAACTGATGGGTATCCATTCAATTTCCAATATTTTGCCACCATGTAAAGAGTTGCTGTAAATATTCTTGCACATGTGGGTACTTTTCCCTTTTTATGATCTATTTGATATACAGACATAGAGGTGGTATTGCTGGATCAAAGGGTATGCACAGTTTGATTGGCCAATCACATAGGTGTAATGTGGTATCTTAGAGTTGTTTTAATTTACATTTCTCCAATCAATCAAAAGTGATTCAGAGTAGTTTTTCATATATCTATAGGTAGCTTTGATTTCTTCTTCTGAAAACTGCCTCTTCATATCTTTTAACCATTTATTTACTGGGGATTATGTTCTGTGTCCTTGTTAAATTCTCTGCTACTTTCACAGGGTTCTGAGTGATGTATCATTCAATAATCTCAGGGACAACTCAGAATTGGGACCTGCAAACTTTCACTATACTCAAAGTCTGATTGATAATTTATGGTATATGAATGTTATGGAATATTATTGTTCTATTAGAAACAATCAGCAGGATAATTTCAGAGAGGCCTGGAGAAACTTGCATGAACTGATGCTGAGCGAAATGAGCAGAACCAGGATATCATTGTACACAGCAATAAGACTACATGATGATCAATTCTGATGGATGTGGTTCTTTCCAACAAAGGTGATTCAGGACAATTCCAATAGTCATGGAGAGAGCCATCTGCATCCAGGGAGAGGACTATGGGAACTGAATATGGATCGAGGACCAAGTCTGATTGCTGATCTTCTGGCGTGAGCTCCATCAGTTCCTGACCTGGGTTTGTATTTAAGCAACACAACTATGAGCTTGCCCCTGTCTTAGGTTCCAGTTAACTGCTGCTTGACAGCTACTGTCATTTAGCTGGGAAACCCAACTAAGGATCACACTTAGACAACTGCTGGCTTCTCATTTATCTGCGTTACCTGCCCTAGTTGTTCATTCTGTTGAAGGCTTTAGATATGGCTGTGGTGCTAGAACTCTGCCAGATCAATTCCCAAAGTCAGAGCCACACAGCAGAGGCTTTGTTCCTTGTTTAATGCAACAGCTTAGGGACCAGAACAGCTTTCCTTGGACTGCCAGGAGTCCTCCTCAGTCCTTGTTGGTTCTATGACCCCAGCTCTGGGATGCAAGTAACAGAACCATAAGCTATTCCTGCTTACTGCAAAAATCAGGATACTCTGTGATGTATCTGGGTTGTTTGGGAGTTTTATTTTGTTTTGCCCTGGTGGACACCTACTGAGCAGGCCATAGTTTAGGCCCCATGCAAGAATATTCTCTGTGATAGACTTGTGGCTAGACTTCTTTCTCAGTGCATACTAATTTTTTTTCCTTTTTTTGGATATCTATTATTTCATTTTTTAATAATAGCTTTTTATTTCCAAAATACATGCAAAGATAGTTTTCAACATTTACCCTTGCAAAACCTTGTATTCCAATTTTTTCTCCCTCCCTGCCCCCTAATCCCTGTCCCTAGACAGTAAGTAATCCAATACAGGTTAAACACATGCAATTCTCCTATACATATTTCCACATTTATCATGCTGCATAAAGAAAATCAGAAAAAAGGGAAAAAATGAGGAAGAGAAGAAGCAAGCAAATAGCAACAAAAGAGGCGAAAATACTATGTTGTGATCCATACCCAGTTCCCATAGTCCTCTCTCTGGAGGTAGATGGCTCTCTCCATCACAAGCCTATTGGAATTGGCTTAAATCACCTTTGTTGAAAAGAGCCAAGTCCATCACATATCTTGTTGTTGCTGTGTGCAATGACCTCCTGGTTCTACTCGCTTTACTTAGCGCATCAGTTCATGCAAGTCTCTCCAGGCCTCTCTGAAATAATCCTGCTGGTCGTTTTTTTACAGAACAATAATATTCCATGACATTCATATACCATAATTTATTGAACTATTCTCCAACTGATGGGCATCCACTCAGTTTCCAATTCCTTTATGCTAATCTTTCTCTCTGAATCTCTGTTCTAAAGTGGGCTGGAAAAAGTAATTCACCGCAATTTTTTTCCTGTATGTACCAATTAGGATTTGATATAGTACATTTTATTTTCTTTTTTGAAAAAAAATTATTGATATCTTCTGCTTTAAAAATCATTACAGTTATCTTCATTTTTTCTCCCCTACATCCTTTTTTGGGGGGTCATTCCATGTAACAAATAATATTTTTTAATGAGGAAAAAAACCCCAACACAACTGATTGATACCAAAGATCTTAAGAGGAAGAAAACGGTTCAACACCAAAGCATAAGCAGGTAAAACAACAGGAAAGATGAATAGGATGAGAGGATGACTAATAAAACACCTAATTGATATTGAATGTTGCAACATTGGAAGGCAAAGAAATCAAATTAGTACCTAATGAAACAAAGAATCCTGAAAGTTCTCAAGGGACTAGGGAATATCAGTAGATGCTAGAAAATGTTTAAAAAGATAAATCAGAACCTTGAGAAGTTTTTGCTGTTTTTGTTCAGTTGCTTTATAGCCCTGTCCTTCTCTTTGTGACCCCATTTGGGGTTGTCTTTGCAGAGATATTAGACTGATTTTCCATTTCCATATCCAGCTCATTTCACAGATGCAGAAGCTGAGACAAATGGAGTTAAGTGATTTAGCCAGGATCACACAGCTGGAAGTATCTGAAACTAGATTTGAATTCATGAAGAAGAGTCTTTTAGACTCCAGGCTAAGAATTCTATCCATGGCACCATCTAGCTACCCCAAAAGAATTTAAAATAACAATAAATCTAAAAAAGAATAAATGCAGCCAAAATTACCAGTACTGGAAATTTTAATCCACGGGGAGGGAGTATCTCCAGAGAAGTGAGAGATAATAAGAGAGGGAGAAAACACATCTTTAAATCTACTGGAGTAAAAGAGATATTGTAACAAAATTGCCCAGAATTTATGGATATAGAAAACAACTCTAATCAAAAGGACTCCAGGAAAACAACAGCAATGACAACCAAAACAGAAACAATATTTCAAACTATAATACATGAGAGAGGAGGGAAAGGAAATAAGCATTTACACAGCACCTACTGCATACTAGACACTGTGCTAAGTGCTTTACAAATATTATCTCGCTTGATCTTTATGTGAACACTGTAGCATAGGTTTTTGGTTTTTGGTTTTTGTTTTGCTGAGGCAATTGGGGTTAAGTGACTTGCCCAGGGACACACAGCTAGGAAGTATTAAGTGTCTGAGATCAGATTTGAATTCAGATCCTCCTGACTTCAGGGCTGGTGCTCTATCCACTGTACCACCTAGCTGCCCCTGGCATTGGTTTTTATTATCTTTATTTTATACTGAAGCAAACAGGGGTTAAGTTTCTTTCCCAAGGTTACATAATACGTGTCTGAAACTTTATTTGAACCCAGGACTTTTCTGAGAGAAGTTCCAGTGTCCTATATATACCTTGCTGCTTCAGTTAAATTTATCAGTTATGTTTAATAATTCCAATATTTCCAGGCAATCATGAAAAATTCCTGCAATAATAAAAGATAAAACAAGATTCTTCACCTAGCAGAAACTGCAGAATCAAATGTCCTAAAAATTATACGAGCTTAAGATGCAAACAAAAATAATATATTCTACAAACCTGAGTCTAATCCTTAATAGAAAAAGATGGATGTTCAATAAAAATAGATATATGAAGGATTTCAGAGGAGGAGGAAATCAGACATGGACAGATTAATTTACAATAAAAAGAAACACAAGAAAAACAAATAAATCTAATTATTAAATAAAGATCAAATTATCCAAAAATTATTCAAAGAAAGACAAAATAACTAGAAAGACATTTATTGGGTTAAAAAATAAACAAGAACAGAGTTATTCTTAAGATTTCTTTCTGAATGTACACAAGGAGATAAATATAAAAACAGAATTTAAAGCAATAAGAGAAATGATGGTGGAAGAACAGGCCTGAAATACCATGAACTAAACCCATAACTCCATGTATAAATGTACAGATTGAGAGGCTGCATGAAGAGGGTAAAAGGAGATGGAGGACAGAGGGGAAATGGGTAACATAGCTCAATCAAATCCATCGACAAAAAAGAGCAAGTCTATGAGAATGGATGAGCTGACAAAGATAGAAAATGAAAGGGAAAATTGTTAACTCAATGGGCAAAGTGAGTCCCACAAAAGAATATTCCCATGATGTGGAGAATGTGGTTATACTTTTTTTCATGTAATTTTATTTTTTAATTTTAAACATTAATTTTTCATAAGATTTTGAGTTTTAAATTTTTTCTTCCTCCCTCCCTGCCATCTCTCCTCTCCAAGATAGGAATCTCATATAGATTATACATGTACAATCATATAAACATATTTCCATTAGTCATGTTGTGATAGAACTGTAAAAGCCACCCAAAAAAAACCCACAAAACAAAAAAAAAAAGTGAAAATGGTATGCTACATTTTCCATAGCTCTATCTCTGGTTGTGGAGAGCATATTCCTTAATGAATTTTTAAAAACTGTCTTGTATCATTGTATTTCTGAGAGCAACTAAGTCTATCATAGTTGATCATAACCCAGTATTGCTATTACTATGAACAATATTCAACTACTTCTGCTCATTTTACTCAGTATCAGTTCATTTAAGTCTTTCCTGATTTTTCTGAAATTATCCTACTCACGGTTTCTTATAGAACAATAGTATTCCATTACAGTCATTACTACAGCTTATTCAGCCATTCCCCAATAGATGAGCATCCCATCAATTTCCAATTCTTCAATACCACAAAAAGAGCTGTTATAAAAAGTTTTGTACATGTAGGCCCTTTTCTCTTTTTAATAATCTCTTTGGAATACAGACTTTAGTATTGCTGAATCAAAGGGTAAGCAAAGCTTGATTGTTCTTGGGACATAGTTCCAAATTACTCTTTAGAATGGTTTGATCAATTCAAAATTCCACCAACAGTGCATTAATGTCCAAATTTTCCCACATCTTTTCCAATATTTTATCATTTTCCTTTTCAGTCTTATTAGCCAAATTGATAGGTGTGAGGTGGAATTTCAAAATTGTTTTAATTTATATTTCTCTTATCAGAGTGATTTAGAGCAGGTTTTCATATGACTTTTGATAGCTTTAATTTCTTCATCTGAAAACTCTCTGATCCTATCTTTTGACCTTTTATGAATTGGGGAATGACTTGTATTCTTATAAATTTGACAGTTCTTTGTACATTTGAGAAATGAGGCCTTTATCATAAACATTTGCTATAAAAATTGTTTTTTTTAATTTTTTTTTACTGTTTTCCTCTTAATCTTTGTTGCATTGGTTTTATTTACATAAAGCCTTTTTAATTTAGTGTAATCAAAATAATCTATTTTGTATTTCATAATGTTCTTTCATAATGTCTCTTTGGTCATAAATTCTTTTCTTCTTTACCTCTTTGGTCATAAATTCTTCCCTTCTCCATAGTTCTAAGAGGTAAATTATTTCTTGCTCTACTAATTTGTGCCAGTATCATTTTTTATTCTAAATCATGAACCCATTTTGATCTTATCTTGGTATGCATTGTAAAGTGTTGGTCTATGCATAAATTATTCCAGAAGATAAAGTCTTTAGGTTTATCAAACAGTAGATTATTAGAATCACACTGTCTTATGTACCTAATCTATTCCATTGATTCACCATTCTATTTCTTAGTACCAAATAGTTTGGGTAATCACTACTTTATTATATAATTTTAGATCTAGTAGAACTAGATCATCTATCTTCACATTTTTTCCATTGATTCCTGTGATATTCTTGACCTTTTGGTCTTTCAGAATTATTTTGTTATTTTTTTCTATCTACAAAATAATCTTTCAATAGTTTGATTGATATGGCACTAAATAAGTAAATTAATTCAGGTAGAATTATTATTTTTATCATATTAGCTCAGCCTACCCATGCACAAATGATATTTTTCCAATTGTCGAGATTTAATTCTGTGTAAAAAGTGTTTTGTAATTATATTTATATAATTCCTGGGTTTCTCTTGGCAAGTACATTCCCAAATTTTATACTGTCTACAATTATTTTAAATGGAATTTCTCTCTTTTGCTGCTGAGACTTGTTGATAATACATAGAAATGCTGATAATTTATGTAAGTTTATTTTATATCTTGCAGCTTTGCTAAAGTGGTTAATTATTTCAAGTATTTTTTATTTGATTCTGTAGGATTCTCAAAGTATACCATCTTATCATCTACAAAAAGTGATAATTTGGCTTCCTTCAATTTCTTTTTCTTCTCTTATTGCTAAAGATAGTATTTCTAGGGGCAGCTAGGTGGCTCAGTGGATAGAGCACCAGCCCTGAAGTCAGGAGGACCTGAGTTCAAATCTAGTCTCAGAGACTTAACACTTCCTAGCTGTGTAACTCTAGGCAAGTTACTTAACCCCAATTGCTTCAGCCAAAAAAAAAAAAAAAAAAAAGTAATATTTCTAGTACAATAACTGAATAACAATGGTGTTAATGAGCATCTTTGTTTCTCACCTCTGATCTTACCTGGAAGGTTCTAATTTATCCCCATTATATAATGCTTGCTGATGGTTTTAGATAGATACTATTTATTATTTTTTTAAAAATCTCCATTTATTCCTATACTTTCTAGAGTTTTTAATAGGAACAGGTGCTATAATTTGTGAAGAATTTTTCCCACGTGTATTGAGATAATCATATGATTTGTTAGTTTTGTTATTCATGTGGTCAATTATGCTGGTTTCCTAATATTGAATGATCCCTGTATTCTTGGTATAAATCCCACCTGGTCACTGTATATTATTCTTATGATAAACTGCAGTAATCTCTTTGCTAATATTTAATTTAACATTTTTGCATCAATATTCATTAGGGAGATTGTTCTATAATTTTCTCTCTCTGTTTTGGTTCTTCCTGGTATAATTATCAGCACCATATTTGTGTCATAAAATGAAATTGATAGAACTCCTTCTTCACTTATTTTTCTGAAGAGTTTACATAGTATTGGATTTAAAAAAAAAAAAAAACTAGTTGATAGAATTCACTTGTAAATTTATCTAGCCCTGGAGATATTTTCTTAGGGAGTTCATTGATTGAAGGTTTGTTCAATTTCTTTTTCTAAAATGGGATTATTTAAATATTTTATTTCATTTGTTGATCTGGGCAATTTATATTTTTGTAAATATTCATTTCATTTAGATTGTTAAGTTTGTTAGCATATAGTTGGGCAAAATATCTTTTCATTATTGCTTTTCTTCTTCAGACTGGTGATGAATTTATCCTTTTCATTTTTGATACTGTTAATTTGATTTTTCTTTCTTTTTAAAATCAAATAAACAAAGCTTTATCTCTTTTTTTTAATAAAACAAACTCATAGTTGTGTTTATTAGTTCAATAGTCTTTTTTTACTTTTAATTTTATTAATCACTTCTTTGGTTTTCAGAATTTCTAATTTGGTATTTAATTGAAGATTTTTAATTTGTTCTGTTCTAGCTTTTTAAAATGTACACCTACTTAACTGATCTGCTCTTTATTATATGTAAGCTTTTAGAAATATAAAATTTTTGCTAAGTACTTCTTTGGTTGCATCCGATAAATTTGTGTATATTTTCTCATTATTGTCCTTAACTTTGTTGAAATTATTGTTTCTATGATTTGTTGTTTCACCCACTAATTATTTAAGATTATTTAATTTCTTATTAATTTCTAAAATTAATCTTTCTATGCATTTATTATATGTGATTTTTGTTGCATCATGATGTAGAAAGGATGTGTTTAATCATTCTGCCTTTCTGCTTTTCCAGCATGAGGTTTTATGACTTTTTACATGATCTATTTTGTGTAGTTGAAATGTAAAATTGAGAAAAATGGTGTATTTCATTAAATTTTCATTCAGTTTTCTCCAGAAGTATACCATACCTAATTTTTCTAAAATTCTATTCTCCTCTAACTTTTTTTCTTATTAATTTTGTGGTTAGATTATCTAGTTCTAAGAGTATAGTTTTGCTATTTCTTCCTGTAACTCACTTAATCTCTCCTCTAAAAATCTGGACACTACACTACATGGTGCATACATTATTAGTATCATTATTACTTTGTTGTCTATGGTACCTTTTAGTAAGATGTAGTTCCCTTCCTTTTAATTAATTCTATTTTTGCTTTTGCTTTGTCTAAGATCAGGAATTGCTACCCTTATTTTTTTCCTTCATTTTCTGCTCTAATATTTTATCTTTATTCTGTGCGTCTCTCTTTTTCAAATGTGTTTCTTGTAAACAACATAGTGTAGGAGTTTAATTTTTAATCCACTCTGCTATTTGCTTTCATTTTGTGGGAATTCACGTTCACAGTTATGATTACTATGTATTTCCCTCCATCTTACTTTCCCCATTTTTTGACTTTTTTTCCCCATTTGGTCAATCCTATTTTTTTAAGGATTATTTTCTTCAATTTTTTTCCTTCCTTTCTAAGCTGTTGAGTCTTTTCCCCTCCCATAATTCTCTTGAAAAGAATCTCATTTATTTTCCCAATTTTTCTTCTACCTCTCTTACATGATTTTTAAAATCCTTTTTTGATCTCTTCCAAGAAGACTTCTGGGGCTTGGTTCCAATTCATATTCCCTTTGTGGCTTCACAAGTAGTCACGGTGATGTCATTGTCCTCTTCCGGGTCTGTTTTGATATTCCCTGTTGTCCCGATAGCTTTCTATGTTCAGGGCTTTTTTTTTTGCCTCCCTTTTTGTTGAGCTCTGCACCTGGGGTATAGAGGGCCCTGGGGGATTCTCAACCTGGTTTTTCCAGCTGGGTCCTGAGGTGCTGGTTCCTTGCCTACTCCACTTGGGTAGCCCAGCCCAGTTGTGCTTGTTATGCCCTGGGGCCAAAGGCCTCACAGCTAGCCTCCTGTGCCAGGGCCTGCTGAGTCAGGACAGTGGGGCCTGTTCTGTGCTACAGTTAAGAGCCTGCCATTGGTTTATCTGCACACCACCCAGCCTAGGCAGGGCTTCCCTTTTACTCAGGTGAGACAGAGCTTTCCTGAAGTCTTGTAGCTTCTCTTGGATTGGAAAATTGTTTCACTCTGACTTTGGGGGAATTCTGTCATTCCAGAATTCTTTTAGAGGCTTGATTTAACATTGTTTCCAAGGAAAACAGGGGAGGGGGCTCAGGAAATTTACTGGGTTCTTTCTATCATATTAGCTCTGCCCCCTTTTTAAAATTCACACACACACACACACACACACACACACACACACACACACACACTTTTTCCCCCTGAGGCAGTTGGGGTTAAGTGACTTGCCCAGGGTCACACAGCCAGGAAGTGTTAAGTGTCTGAGACCAAATTTGAACTCAGGTCCTCCTGACTTCGGAACTGGTGCTCTATCTACTGCGCCACCTAGCTGCCCCTCCTTAAATATTCTTTAATGATAGATATCTGTAAGGATTTGGTGCTCAGAAAGTTCACTTTTTTGAGAAGGAACTTTAGCACCTCTCAGAGCTCCTAGGGGCAATGGCATCAAGAAGAAAAAGAACAAGACCCAGGGAGAAGACCTTATGGCAAATACAAGGAAAAATTATCACATGGAAGGCTCAGGCACAGAACTAGATTGAATAATTTGCAATGGGGGGAAATGCCTACCATGAGGTAGAATTGAATATTTTCTATCTTCATTACCCCTCTCTTGGACTGATAAAATAAGGGAGAAAAGGAGAAAAAGAATAATATAACTAAATAAAAGGGGGGGGAAGGAACCAATAAGTGAATTAAAACTCCAAATTAAAGGTTGACAAATTGGGGGTAGAGAGTTTGAGAATAAAAGAAAGGCTATGGGATGTTAATTTGATCAAAATTATTCAGAGATTAAATACTAACTTAAAAGAGGAAGAGAAACAAGGAAAAAAAATCCTAATTCAGAAAAAAATACCATAGAAACAAATAGAAGAAAATGTAAACCTCTCATGACTAATTATAAACTGACTAAATACTAAAATACAATGAAGGATAATTAGATTGTATTAGATAAGAAAAGAAAAACACAATTTATTGCTTATAAGAAACATAACTAAAAATAAAGACTGCATGCAGAATAAAAATGAGAGGGAGAAAGAAATCTACTATGCATTAAACAAATCCAAAAAAACAGGAGCTACAATTATGTTATGAGACAAATCAAGCAGAAATATTGCAAATATAAACAGAAATGAAAAATAAAACACATTATGCTAAAAAATGCCAAACAACAAATCAGTATCAAATACATATTCATCAAATATCATAGCGTCTAAATTCATAAAGCAAAACTGAATTACAAGGGAGAAAGTAATATAATACAGTAGTAAACTATGTTTCTCTCTCAGCATTAGGAAAATCTCATGGAAGGATAAACAAAAGGAAAAATAGAGAACTGAACATATTGCTAAAGAAAACAGAGTTATATGGCTTATGGCTTCTTTTGAATGATACAACTGATGAATACATGTATTTTTCATCAACGCAAGAAACTTTTTTTTTTTTTGCTTTTTGCTGAGGCAATTGGGATTAAGTGACTTGCCCAGGGTCACACAGCTAGGAAATGTTAGGTGTCTGAGTTCAAATTTGAACTCAGGTCTTCCTGACTTCAGGGCTGGTGCTCTGTCCACAGTGCCACCTAGCTGCCCCCACAAGAAACTTTTTAAAAAAAATTGAACAGAGAGGGTAGCTAGGTGGTGCAGTGGATAGAGCACCACCCCTTAAGTCAGGAGGGCCTGAGTTCAAATCTGATCTCAGACACTTAACACTTCCTAGCTGTGTGACCTTGGGCAAGTCACTTAATCCCAACTGCCTCAGCAAAAAGAGAGAGAGAGAGAGAGAGAGAGAGAGAGAAAAGAAAAAAAAAGAAAAAAATTGAACAGAGTAGAGATGTTTTGAAATGGCAAATTTATTTTTGGGGGGGAATCATAATACAATAAAAATAGTAATTACTGAGGAAGAACAAACAAAAAAGAGACCTAGATGGAGATTTAATCATGAAATCTTCAATAGTTAAGTAAATTAATGAAGAAATCATGGAAACAATTAATGACTGTGAATTACAAAAACTAAAGATACTAAAATTTCTGAGATGGAACTAAAGTAATTCTCTCTAAGAAAATACAATATCCTTAAACAGAAAGATGATTAATGAACTAAATATAGACTTAAAACAATTAGAAACCCAACATAAACCAAAATAAAATAAGAATAATCTTGAAAATCAGAGGAGATATAAATAAATTGGAAATTCATAGAATTGTAGGGATGATAAAACTAAAAACAGACTCTTTACAGACATAAAAATTTATGAATCTGACTCTGACTAAAAATAGAGGGCCCAAACCCCCCAAATTAACAAATTACAAACGAACAAGGTAATTCAAAACAAAACTAGGAGAATTATCTGAATGGTTATAACCCAACAACCCTGTGAATCCTGCTTTCAAAAATACAAAACATCTAATCAACAGAATATCAAATAGTGATTTTTAAAAATGCAATATCATAAGTGGAACTAGAACTACCAATAATGTAACCAGCAAAGAAAAACTTTCAATTTTGATAGATCTACAAGAAAATTCAACAGAACTTTTTAAAAGAAATTAAGACATTCTTTTCAAAAAGTGAGGAAAAAACCACCACAGCAAACAAATAACCATTGTGGGTTTATATAGACTTCTAATATTTAAACAAGGGAAAATGAAGCAAAAAATTAAAACTATGGGCCAGTATCAGTAATCAATATAAATTAACTTTTTAAAATCCTATCAAGTAGACTACAACAACTTACTGAAGAAATCACTCATTATGACCAAATTGCATAACAAAGGGATGCAAGGATGCTTCAACATTAAGAAATAAATAAAAGCATTTAATCATATTAAAAACAAAGATATGACATGACATTATCTCCAGACATGCAGAAAAAAATTTTTTAACAAAAACTACCAGAGTTCACCTCTTTTTTCCTGCAATATAAGTTAGGCTAGCTTTCCCGTGAAAGGTAAAAATGCTGTTTTTAAAATGTGATTGATGCAGGATCAAAGGCTTAAACTTTCCCTCTCTTGGTGAATCTTCCCAGCTACCTAAAAACATATAAAGGCTCACTGACATGAAGTCTGAACAATTTGGAGTTGGTAGATTTCCCAGCTCACTCAAATTACTATACTCTGTCCTGCTAACTGGACACATTTCCACATGGCAATAAGGGGAGAAGTAAGTGAGGCATTTTTACCCAAGTTAATTATTATTGAATATCCTTGCTTCACTGCAGTTAAATAAACCTCCTTTTATTAATTGTGAATGACCTACAAGTGGTTCTTTTTTTTTCAACATCAATCCTGAACAAAGTACTGGCCTGAATCAGGACCATTATGAATATGTAGCATGATCAGCAATTAGGATAAGATGATTTATGCTTAAAATCTAAAGTAAAGTGGGGGAAAGATGCTGTAAATATGGAGGGTGAGGTGATAAGATTTGGTGCTTTATGGAGAATCCTCTCAATGGAACAGGGACAATAGTTCTGTTCATGTGCTCTTAAGGAAGTGTTAAGGGATAGTAAAGAAAGTGCCAAGGTGAGCTTCTCCTACTTGTTATTGGCTATCCTGCAGAAGTTGGACTGTCAGCATCATACAATTTAAAGTGAAATAGCCTACCACATTCAGCAACTAGAAATAGCTCTTAGCTTTTAAGGATCATGCAACAAAAGTTTATAGGTCAATGAATGAAGCTGGTAATCACAAAATAGAAGGGAGCTCTTCAAATGATTATACAAACCAACAGCCTAGGGACCCACATACATGGGGATGGAAGTATGATTTATAATCCAGAAATATCACCTTATCCTGCTGAAATTAATGTCATGATATAGGAGAATGAAAGAACTGAAGAAGAGATATAGAGAGATTTCTGGAATCAGGTGACCAACAGTAGACTGAACATTTTCTTTGATTCTTACCACTTTTTAAACCTCTATGAAATAAGAATTATGTGCAAACCCCTCAAGCGTTTACCTCATGAATATCTCTTTCAAGAACTGGAGAAGTGAAAAGAAAGGGAGTGTTGAAAATGGTGAGTACCAAATAACATTATAAAAATGAAACGGATTATATTTTTACATAGAGGGAAAGACATTATTGATATAGGGGTCATTCATAAACCAGTTGTTTATGTAGAGTAAGACTACCAATCTGTCAAAGCAAAAGTCAAAGTTAATTAAAAGGTAGAAAAATAATAAAGAGAAAAGACTATGGCTAGCATGCAACAATTATATCCTAACTAAACAAAGTAATTAATAATAAACATGGATAATAGCAAAAATTATATCAACACTGATAATAATAATTATATACATAAGTTTGACCAATACAAATCATTTGCCATAAGAAGGCTGAACAAACTTCAAAAAATGTCTTAGGAAATATTTCAGTTTTCTACCCACTGAGGAGAAAAATGGCAACCATATGCAACAGAGTTAGAATATATCTCTATTTTCTTAAGACGACTTCATGGATGATTTTGAGCAGCATTACCTCATGAAACAGGACAGAGTAAATAGAGAATATTCAGCAATAGAAACAATTAAGTAAAATCATTCCAAGGTCAAAAGGGAGAAATTGGAAAGAAGACAATAAATAGAAATAGAAGGAAATAGAAGGAAAAAAGATAAGGGGAAAGGGAAAAAAAGCTGCAAAAGCTTTTCTTTTCTTAAAAAAAACTTTTCATAATCAAGGACAGTAGACCACTCCATTTTGCTTCTAACATCAAAGCCAAGAATATGCTTAAAGAGGAAGCAGAATTGTACAAGAGAACTAAGACAGGATAAGTAGCTAGATTTAACATAGAGAGGAATCCATGCTGGAAGTGATAAAATTATGAGATAGATTCACAAGGTAACTGATGGAGAGGAAATAAAGACAAGGACAAAAATTTTGGATCTTATTACTTACTACTGGAAAAAAGGAACCAAGTGAATAACAACAGCTATGGACCTATATTCCTACTTTAGCATCTATACAAAAACTTTTGACTCACCTATACATGCATCAGGAGTATCCTTGATGAGAGTACTAGTAGGGAACAGGCAGCTTTTTGAATGCAATATTCTACAATGGACCACATCTTTACCATCATGCAGTTCACTGAAAGAAGTAGAGAATACAAGGTGTCACTGTGCTTTTTGTTTCTTGATTATGAAAGAAAAAAACCCATTTGATTTGATAGAGCAAAATCTTCCTGAAAGGCTTTGATAGCTATCGGTCAAAGTTATTCATGATAATTAAAAAAAATATAATGATAATCTTTTTCAAAGACCCTTGCTTACTGAGATAAAGTACAAAACATGGAGATCGTTGCTTTGCCAAGGATTTTTGCTGCTGTAATTAATGAGATGCAGTTCAGAACCAAAGTTCCTTATGGATAGTAAAGTCTTTGTGATGTCCTGTTTTGTGGAAGGCATTGTGATGGTTATTTGAAGCATCAGAATATAGCAGTTTCTCCTGGAATTACATCATAACTGCTCAAAAGAGTTTGTTCCAACTATCTAATATACTAAAGACAAAGTGGATAAAGAATATCTATCACTTAAATTATGGACCACTCCTAGAATTTTGCATCAAAATTTGGTAGGCAGATGGCAGAGTTCAAATCAGGTGTAGACATTTAACTAGTTAACTGTATGACCTAGGCAAGGCAACTCAATTTTTCTCAGCCTTAGGTTTAGCATTTGTGAATTAAAGATAGTAAGAACACCTACCTCACAAGGCTGTTGTGTGGATCAAATAAGATAACATATGAAATTCACTTTACAAATTTTAAAGCATTATATAAATGCTAGCTATAATTGAATCTGGAACAAATCAGATACAGAATTAAATAGGAGGAGAATAAGCTGGATACTGGATTGCTTTTAAAAAATGAAAAGATCCTTTAATAATCCCAAACTCCTCCAGCAAAGAAAGGTCCATTTTTAAAAATATTCAAATTCCAATGGTGTTGCTATGTGGCTGAGAGATGAGGAACCCTAACAAGCTCCCAGGAACTGAAAATAAATATCACATGGAGGGCTGCAGGAAAGTTCAGGGTAGGTGTGAGTGGGCTGCATCATAACCAATATAGAACTTCTAATGAGAACTAGAATAAAAACTGTCATCAGGGTCTACCATCAGTATAATAGGAAAAGAAAATTAGCTACCTTATGAGTAAGGTAAGGGATGAAAGTGGACAGTTTGAAGGCTCTGATGATGATTTCACACCATCAGAAAAAATAAGGCACAATGATCTCCTTTGGTGAACTTATGGGAAGAAATAAACAAAAGTCTCATGGGATAAGCAGATCTGTCCCATTTAAGAATAGCAAATGATGTCTATCTTTTTCTCTCCTTTATCAAAAGACTGAAGAGAAACTGTTGGTTCCTCATTTTTCAAAGATTCAGATTCAAAAATAGAATTTCTCCTTAAGCATAAGTATCAAAAAAATTATTAGCTTTTCTGAATTTGGTAGAGAAAGAATATCAACAGATGTCCTGGGGATGGATAGAATCTCCTGTCATAATTATGCCATGCTGTTTTTCCAGACTTGCGATCTGTCCAATAAATTCTGCATCGATTTTTTTCTTTCTATTCAGGTGGTATATTGTATCTATTTAATGTAGCACATTGCAATGACAAAATAACTTCTGTTTCTCATCCAATCTCATCATTCAAACACTCTCCACCAAGTCACTTAACTTCTATTTACCTTAATCCATTGGAGAAAGAAATGACAAACCATTCCATTATCTTTGCCAGGAAAACCTCATGGACAGCTCTGGTGTGCTATGGTCCATGGAGTCACAAAGAATCAGACATGACTGAACAACAACATACCTACATACCAAAGAAAACTATATTGAAAACCTCAAATACTCAATGCTGTATTTCATCCTCTCTGTGCTTTATAACTAAACTGGCAATTATCTATTCATCATTCCAGATCATTTTCCTCTAACTAATTCAACATTTTCATCAATCTCTCGTCATAGTTTTTTTCTAGGACCTTTCTAGAGTTAAGATAGACCAACACTTTCAGGTAGTTCATGTCTGCAATTACTTTCTCCATTAGGCAGTGGAAACTGGAAGATGCCCCCACGATGCTTTGGGGAATATGCTCAAAATCCTACTAGGCAGATGAAAATCATATTTTTCAAGGCGGATGAAGGTGGCCTTGCTGTACCAGATCTAAAACTATATTATAAAGCAGCGGTCATCAAAACCGTTTGGTACTGGCTAAGAAATAGAGCAGTCGATCAATGGCACAGGATAGGATATCAGGACAACCTAGGCATTAACCTTAACAATCTAGTGTTCGATAAACCCAAAGACCCCAGCTTTTGGGATAAATACTCACTATTTGGCAAAAACTGCTGGGAAAACTGGAAACTAGTGTGGAAGAAATTAGGGCTTGACCCATACCTAACACCACATACCAAGATAAGATCTAAATGGATTCATGATCTAGATATAAAGAGGGACTTTGTAAGCAAGTTAGAGGAACGTAATATAATTTATCTCTCAGACCTGTGGAGATGGAATAAATTTATGTCCAAAGAAGACATGGAACTCCTAATTGAACACCAGATGGATAATTTTGATTATTTTAAGTTAAAAAGTTTCTGTACAAAAAAAACAAATGCAGACAAGATTAGGAGGGAAGCATCAAATTGGGAAATCATCTTTACATTTAATGGTTCTGATAAAGGCCTCATTTCTAAAATTTATAGAGAATTGTCTCGTATATATAAGAATTCAAGCCACTCTTCAATAGATAAGTGGTCAAGGGATATGAACAGACAATTTTCAGATGATGAAATTAAAACCATCTGTAGTCATATGAAAAGTTGCTCCAAATCACTATTGATCAGAGAAATGCAAATTAAGACAACTCTGAGATACCACTACACACCTGTCAGATTGGCTAAAATGACAGGAAAAGATAACGACGAATGTTGGAGGGGATGTGGGAAAACGGGGACACTGATACATTGTTGGTGGAACTGTGAACGGATCCAACCATTCTGGAGAGCAACTTGGAACTATGCTCAAAAAGTTGTCAAACTGTGCATACCCTTTGACCCAGCAGTGTTTCTACTGGGCCTATATCCCAAAGAGATCTTAGAGGAGGGAAAGGGACCCACATGTGCAAGAATGTTTGTGGCAGCCCTTTTTGTGGTGGCTAGAAACTGGAAACTGAAGGGATGCCCATCAATTGGAGAGTGGCTGAATAAATTATGGTATATGAATGTTATGGAATATTATTGCTCTGTAAGAAACGACCAGCAGGACGATTTCAGAGAGGCCTGGAGAGACTTGCATGAACTGATGCTGAGTGAAACGAGCAGAACCAGGAGATCATCATACACAGCAACAACAGTATTACATGATGATCAATTCTGATGGACTTGGCTCTCTGCAACAAAGAATTGTCTCAAACCAGTTCCAATTGTTCACTGAAGAAAACCATATACACCCAGAGGGAGGGAAATGAAATATGGACCACAACGTAACATTTTCATGATCTCTACTGACATTTGTATGCATTGTGTTGCCTTTCTCTGATTCTTTTTTTTTCTTGTAGATAGGATTTTTCTTGCATAACTTCTCAAGCATTTCAACATTATTAGCATGTAGTGGACTTCCTGCCATCTAGGGGAGGGGAGGGAACTGGGGGTAAAATTTGTAATGGAAAGCTTTGTAAAGATCAACGTTGGGGAACTACCCATACATATGTTATACAAATAAAAAGCTTCAATAAAAAAAAAAAAAGAAAATCATATTTTTCTTGTTTTCCTCTGCCACGGAAATCTAGACACTGTGTAAATTCCAATACTGAGAATCATTTTCCCCCCATTATTTCCCCTGCTAACTAGTAAACATTTGAGGGCATCTTGAATTTTTGTCATGGTGACCTGGTTTATTTTGGTCTTTTCATCCGAAGTTCAAAATTCATTTATTTCGATTCTTCTTCCATGATATACTGTAAGTGATGTATATGAGCTGCTAGAAGGATGATACTATTGACTGTCAGACGTTTTAAGTGATTTCTGAGGTTTTCCATCAAAGATAAAAACATTTTCCTATATTATTCCTGGAGTCCTTGGAAGTAAGTAAATTAGCCCATGTATATTGTTCACCAAGTGCACTTTATGCCCTACTCACATCAGGATTATTCTTGCTGAGCTTTTGCTTCAACTCAGCATTCTACTTTTCTAATATTGAATAACTGCTTTAGTCAATCATTTCAGGATCATTGTACATGCATCCCCAGCACTTAGCTGTTTAGCAGATAGTAAGTAGTTACTTAATGAAATTGATTCCAGGTAGTGCTGATGATGGCTGGATGGGGTGCAGTTTCTAGGGGAAATAGAGTAGTAATCCTGAAGTCTCAGCTTTAGGAATAAAATAATATAGTTATATATTTCTTTCCCTAGATTTTAGGGAAAATACAGCAGTAATACTGAGGCCCCCTGACCTTAGGAGTGCTATTGTACACATATCCCCAGCACTTTGCAAAGTGTTTAGCAGATAGTAGTTACTTAATGAAATTGATTCTAGGTAGTGCTGCTGCTGATGGGGTACATGGGGTACAGTTTCTAAGGTAAATATAGTAGTTATCCTGAAGTATCCTGGACTTGGGAATATAGTAATGTATTTCTTTTGCTAGATTTTAGGGAAAATATAGCAGTAATACTTAGAACCCCTCTCTCTTCCCCCCCCCATCCTTAGGAGTGCTATTGTTCTAACAATCTGTCAATGATTCTAAAGTCTTCTGGTCTTAGGAATACTATGGCATAGTCTTACAAACATTGCTGACTGTCAGATAAACAATCTGTTGGTCAATGATAACTAAGTTCCTGAGACCATAATGAACAGACTACCCTCAAACCTACCTGTAAGCCATAAAATTAGCAAATAAGTAACAAGAAGCTCTGTCTCTCTAACTTTTGTTCTATAAATTTATCTTTTTGCTCCTGGTTCTCTACTAAATCCTTTTGGAACTTAATCTGCTTCAATTGGTATTACAATCCCAATAAACTTTGCCCCTTGACTTGGAAATAGATTCAAGCCTGCAAATTCTTTTAAGACACCTTGTGACAGCAAGCCCAACCTTTTGGGTTCTCTTTTGAACTTCAACAATGATACATTAAAAATGTTTTTCTGGGTTTGTGTATATCGGAGCCAAAGTGCCCACTTTCCTATTCATATCAACAATTTCTCTGGCAAACTCCCCCTTAACATACCCTGTATATGGGTAGTACTTGTTACTCAGTCCATCAAATTCAAGTCATTCTAAAGGCTATGATGCATTTTTATTTTTATTTTTAAATTTTAATTAAATCTTTTTATTTACAAAACATATGCATGGGTGATTTTTCCACATTGACCCTTGCAAAGCCTTCTGTTCCAAATTTTCCCCTCTTCCTCTCCCCCCCTCCCCTATATGGCAGGTAATCCAATACATGTTAAATATGCTAAAATATGTTAAATCCTATATATGTATGCATATTTATACAGTTATATGTATACATTTTAAAAAATATCTTTTTAAAGATGGCAAAAAAAAATGATGGTCGCTCGTGACTCATGGTCCAAGAGTCTTGCATTCCACATCATCAATATTCATAGCTTGATGTGTAAGGTTCTAGGAATCCTGAAAGTCAGGAGACTTTAGAATCACTGACAGAAGATTGTTACAACACTTCTAGCTGCATACAGGGTGAGAAGTGTGGATTAGGGACAAGACTATAGGGCCTTCCCCTCTCCACCTGCCATTGCTTCTACTGTGGAGCAGGATCATGGATTCAGCAAACATATCTGGGATAAATAAGACCTGCCTCTGAGTAACCAGAGCATGAAGCAGAAGCATGTATCGGGGAGGCCATTCATTCTCTCATGCTGAATTTGTAATGTCTTCCAACTACCTTGCCAGGACTGAGACCACCAGCTGTTTGCCAGAGCTCTGACAGTGGCAAGGATACAGCTGACTCAAACCACAGTCAGAAGCCTTCAAAGCTCAAGCAGAGAAGGCAGTGACCCAAATGCTTCCTACATCAGCCCTCTCAGGGAAGGCTGCAAGATTACAACGTTCTGGCCTAAGCTGTACATAGCATTCTTGGAAAACACATCCTTCCACGCCAGGAGAAAAAAGCAGAAAGATCCAATCCAACACAGACCAAGCGCGTTTGTCCTTCGTACAAAATTCCAAATCAGTAAGAAAGATACTAAGAACAAGTAACGACCACAAGAAGATACTGAAAATAAACTGTTTTTATAAAATAGTAAATACCCAAGTCATAAACCTATTAGAAGAGAATAATTCTATATAACATCTACAAGCAAAGTAGCAAAGCAAAACACAGTTTGGTCAAAGGTTAATGAAAATTTCCAGAAGAAATGATGCAAAGGTTAAAAAGTGACATAAATTCAGTGAGCACTCTTGAATTGTAAAAGAAAATAATTCTCTCTTAAAATAAGACTCAGAAGGAGAATTAACAGTTAGTGCCATTGGAATCAGAAAGAAAAGTAAAAAAGGGAAGGAATTCACTAATCAGGTGGTTACAAAAACTCCTAGGGATGCCATAGACAAAATCTAGAGGTTCCGGGTCAAAGAAAAAAAATGCAGACAAAAAGGATTATCAGGACCAAGAAGTCATTCAGAATTATATAAGATTTGGTAGCTTCCACTTTAAAGGAGAGTTTGTAATACAATACTTCAAAAGGCAAAACAATATTATAACCAAGAATAATTTACACATCAAAACAAAGTATAATCTTAAAGCAGTAAAAATGCCTCTTTAATGAAAAAGAGGATTTCTAGAAATATCTGATGAAAAAAACCGAGTAGTAACTTTGAAATGCAAACATAAGAGTCAAGATATATAAAAGGTTACTTGAGAATTAGGTGAGAAAATATAAAGTATTTTCATTCTACTGGGGCAGAAGAAATCCTCATGTCTTCCTTCAAGAGTCATAGAGGAAGTCAAAGTCAGAAGGCTCGGGAGCACTCGTTATGCTTAAATGATTAAAAAAAAAGAAAGGAAAGGGAAATAAAAAAAGGAATACCCTGGGGGAGGAAGATGAGGAGGAGGAGAGAGTGCATTATCTTAGATGATTTGAAGCATAAGGAGAAGACATACAAACTAGAAGGCAAAGGTGACAGGATGGGATACAATTTGAATCTTATTTTTACCTGAAATATATAAAAAATGAACACATACATAAACAAAGAGGTTGGTGAAGTAATACATTCAACTGAATAGAAACCCAGCAGGGAAAACAAGAGGGCAAGAGTGTTTAAGAGGGAGAGGATAACAGGGTAAGTATATGTTCTGAAATTGGTAAATGGGACTTTCCATTATAGATCCCTGGAAGTAATTCCCAAACCTCTACATCAATTGGAACTGAGTATAGCATTTGGACACGCTCCAAAGACGAGGCATTCGCCGAGTATACAAAGTTTAATCATCAAAAATAAAAAAGCAAAAGCAAAACAGAAGAAATAAAATCATCAGAACCATGCAAAATTACATGCTAGAAAAAACAAAGGATTATTAGTTTCTTTGTTTTCTCTAAGACTAAGTCTCTCTCTTTCTCCCAGATCGAAAATGCAGAACTATTCACAAGCTCTATTCCACTACTGATCAGCACAGGAGATTTACCTTTGGTGCACCCCTCCTTAGGTCAACTGGTGACCTCTGAAGGCTTACTACATTAAGGCTGAACTTAACATGGGCATCTCAGGCTTAGCCCACTGTGGCTCAGAACTGCAATCAATCTCAGCCTTCCAGTAAATGGGATTACAGACCATGTCCAAATGAGATTTTTTTTAAAAAAACAGATTACTAATAAAATATATAATACCCAAAGTAATGGAACATGAAGAAAAAACCTTAAACAACATATCTATAAATAGATACAGATTTATCTATAAAATGACCTTTTAAAAACTATGTAGATATAGATAAATAAATATATATTATATAACAAATATAAATAAAAATATAGATACTTATATCTATATGTATATAGTTTTTTAAAAGGTCATTTTATATAGTCAAAAATACTTTAAAAAGAAAAAAAGACCTAGTTACAGGTGAATTTTACAGGTAAATTCTAAACAGTATTTAACATTAATAACACGATATTCTAAAGAATTAAGGAAAAAATCTCTCCCACTTCCTTTAATGAGAAGAATAATGTTGATACCTATACCAAGAGATGATGATAAAGCAAAGAAATAAAACTACAGATCAATATCATCAATGATTATTGATGCACATTTTAAAATAAAATCCTAGAAAAAGATTATAACAAAATATCTAAAATATATTTACTATGATCAAATTTAATGTATACCAAGGATACAAGAATGGTGCAAAAATGAAGAAAACAATTATTATGATTAATCATTAAAAACAAAAACAGCTCATGATTATACCAATAGGGAAGGGAGGAAGTTTTTGACAAAAGACAATAACACTTTTCTTATCTTCCATGACCCTTACAACAACCCCATAAGGTAGGTATTATTATTATCCTTTTTTTAAAAAAATAGATTAACAAACGGAGGTATAAGGCAAGGTTAACTACACCTAGTAAATTTCAGAGCCAGGATTCACACTCAGGTCTTGTTGCCTCTACTTTTGGCACTTTTAGCCACTATGTCCCCTAGCTATTTATTTGTGTTAAAAAGCCAGGAGACCGAGGGAAGGGGGAACAAACAAAATCAAAAAACAGTAAGGACCATTTTTAATATGATTAAAATATTTAAATCTAAGAGCTTCCATTTTTGCTGACAACTGGGTTTTTCCTATGAGATGTTAAAATTAGCTGACTACTCTCATGAATTTTCTTTCTCTAAGATAAAGAACCAGACCAAATAAAAAGGAATTTATAACACCTGCCCCTCATGGTCTAGACTTCCAGACCATTCCTCTCTCTTTGTGTATTGATGTGTCCACAACCAGGCTTTGGCTATGTAGTCATCTTTTGGCATGTAAATCTCCCCTCTCAATTGGTCCATTGTAAACTCTCCAAATGTAGTCTTAAAGTGACTCTCACAAGCCTAGTTTTGAAATGTGATTCTCTTTAGTTTATATCTATATGCCAAACTGTTTCTCCAGGTTCTCTATCAGGTGCTTGAATTTTGGGTGAGAATCTGTCTATTCTTGCCAAGAGAGTAAAAGCAAAAATTATTTTGTCTCTATTATAACTGAAAACTATCTAAGTTTGAGAACATTCTAATCAGCATTCCGAATTTTGTTCTGTTTTGTTTTAAATTCTGGGCCTGTGCTTAATGCCGAGGTTTTGCCTCCTGATCTCTGGATATTGATATTGATCCGTGGTTATTTTTCCTATAACACTGGAATAAAACAAGAATTCCCTCATCCACAATGTTATATGACATGGTTCTAAAAAATTTACTGGTAGGAATAAGAAAAAAATTTAAGCCATAAAATTATCTAATTTGTCGATGTCAAGAAGTCGAGTACATTATTTCCTCTTTCAACTTAAAAAAAAAATCTGCTTAGCTTTAGTTTTTACTTTGAAAACTCCAGAAAAATAGTAGCTTCACTAAAGAAGCAGAGTTCAAAATAAACCCAGAAAAAATCAACAATATTTACATAAAGCAATAATAAATTTCAAGACAGAAGTATAGAAAGGAAAATCCTATTCAAAGTAACAGCAAATTACATTAAATACCTAGAAATCGGTATATGGACATACACACTTAACAACTATATAAGTACTATATAATATAATAAAATATATTATATAGTATTTACATATTTTATTATTATTTTATATTATATAGTAATATAATAAAATACAAAGAACCAATAAAAATACTTTTTGAAGAAATGATGGAAGAGTGCTTGAATGAATGAAAAAATATAGAAATCATCTACTAAATGCAAAGTACATATAAAAAACAAAAGTGAAAAAAATCCCCATTGTCAAGGAGTTTACATTCTAATTGGGAGATTCAATACATATATGAGAGTGGGGACACAAGGAAGTTTTTATACATGGGGAATTCCAAGGATTGTTAATGGAATCATAGGGCAGCAAACTCATTCCCCTTTACAACAGCAAAGGTTAAATTAATCTGGTTACTGTTCCAAAAGTAATATAGTGAAAGCAATGAATAGGGACTGCAAAGCAAATGAGAAGTTGCTCAAGTTGGGTAAGTCTCAATTTTCCTGGGACAACTCCATGAAATGCCATGCATGAGCTGAGGTAATTAATCACAATAGTTTAGCCAAAACTGGATTGAATTCCCTCAGGATGGGAGCCATAGTCTCTGCAAGTTTGAATCTGGCTGGTCTTTGTTTTTGAAAAGAAAAATGGGGAAAGCAGGACTAGACTCTAATTTCTATTATGGATGATTTGAAGGGCTAATTTAAATAACTTGGTGGAATATCCATTGCTCATAAGTGAGACATGTCAATATAAAAACAATTACCATGCTGCTGAAATTAATTTATAGATTCAATAATATACCAATGAAACTTCTAATAGAATATAAATCTAGATAGAACTATAATAAAATTTATTTGGAGCAATAAAAATTATATAATCTTAAAAAATGTACCCAAATAGGAATAAAGTGGGAATATCACTTTACATCTCAAATTATATTATAAAATAATACTAATTAAAACTATGTTATAGTAGTTAAAAACAAAAAATAGAACATAATAAAGGGTAGAATAATAAAAACCAATCACATTCAATAATATAAAAATTTATAAATTAAGAACATAAATTACTAAAGGAAGAATTTCTTATTTGACAAGAGTTAGTGGGGAAAATGAAAATATTTTGGCAGAAATTTGGATTTGATCAACATTTTATACCATATAAAATAAGAAACTCAAGGTAAGCAATCTGAATATAAAAGATTTTACCACCCACTTCCCAAATTAGAAAAAAAGATTAGGTATGTTTTAGAGATATGACCAAAGAAAGAATTGTCAACTAAAAGATCAGAAAAGATTTTTAAAAGGATCATTTTTTTATCACATTAAAGTTGAAAGCTTTTACATAAAAGTAAATCAGTGCATCTAGGATAAGAAGAGAAGCTGTTGGTTAGCAATAAAAACTATGCCAAATATCTCCAAAAAAGGTTATAATGTTTAAGACTATATAAGGAGTTAATGTAAATATGTAATCTAAAGAACATCACGAATAAATGGTCAAAAATCGGGATAAAATTTTCAAAAGGAGAAGTGTAAATTATTAAGAACAATATGAAAACCTGATGAAAATAACTAATAATGAAAAAATTATAAATCAAACCAACTCTGAAGGTTTTATTTCACACCCAGCAAATTGGCAAACACAAGATGGAAATAGTTGATACTGAAGATGCGAAATCAGATATGTTAGTATACTCATAATAGAGTTATTGAATGATCAAACACTTCTGGAAAGCAATTTTAAATTATGAAAAACAAATATAGGTAAAATGGTTATAACCTTTTGCTTGAAGATTCCACAGGTGCCTAAGATCCAAAAAAAATTCTCTCCACTTCTTTCTGTACATAATAATATAATGCTGCCATAAAGTACTTTTATGAGAATATTTGTATATGTATTATACTGTTTACATATTATATATTATCGTATATGCCATATTATATATTATTATCTTTGTTACATGGTAATTAATATATACCATATTATCTAATATATATTGTATAATGTATTATATTATGTAATATGATATAGTATATCTATATATTAAAGACAGAATAAAAACAAATCTAGTATTATTTAGTAGTATATATTATGTAGTATATAGTAATATTTTATATATAATACATGCTTGTGTATTATATAAAATACTACATGCCAAATAGTATTGATAACATAGTATTATATATCATATTTTATATTTTATATATTACACTAGACATAATATCCCCTACTATATTTGCCACATAATATATAAACAAATTATATGGAATACATATGTAAATATATTCATTTACAGCACTTTTATGGTAACAAAGAAAAACAAAGTAGAAGTCAATTAATTGGACAATAGCTAAAAAAATGGTTTTTACTGCACAATATGAGATTATAAACAATATAGAGAAATGGATAAAGACATATCATAGAAAGTGAATAAAGAGGGACCAGAAAAAAAAATATGCACTATGACTGCAATACCATTAAATGAAAAAAATGGCAAAAAAAGAAGCTGTAATTATGTACCTCTTCCCCTTCTTTGCATTTTGTGGATTATGGATTTTGTATATATGTCATAGTTTATATTTATATGTTGTTTGTTTTTTGCTAAAGAACTTTGTTTCTCTCTTTAAAAAAATTAAACACAAACTATCTAACAGGCATTCTGTTAACCACTAAGAGAAACTAATTGGAGAAGACAGACACAAAAGGAGGCTACAAACAGGGGAAGAGGGAAGCAGAAGGTGACAGGTATTGGGAGGTATGATGAAGGGTCCAAAGAACCACTGGGAAATAAGGAGAAGACTGTACTGGGTCCCCTCCCTAAATAGAGGCCCTGGAGGATTCTGTCCTGTAGTGTCAGAGGATCCAATCAGAGGGGCAGAAGGCACTGATGAGGTGATTATCAAGGCAGGATCATCTTGCAGGATGTTGGTTACAAGGAATGAATGGGGCTTTGTGTATGAACAGTAGCAGGATTATATTCAGATACAGAGATGATTTTAAAACAAAATATCTCTATATAAAAATAAGACAAAAAAGAAATTCATCATATATATTAATAGTTATTATTATTATTATTATAGGAGGCAATCTTCCCCTAAAATCTTCCTCTGATATTTAATTCCATACAGAGATGAGCCTGGTTTCTCAAAACTGTGCAAACAAATAAAAAGTTATATCAAGCAAGGTTAGCCAAGCTGGGAAAGTTTTGATTTTCAACCCAGAGAAGCTGTGTAAGTTTCCCATTTGAGAATCCCATTTGAGAATGACATGTCACTAAATATGGAGAGGATGAGCACCAGGCAGTGATCAATTCTTTCAGTCTCAGTAAATTTTTAGAACTCTTTAGTAAGATAGATATGGAAGGGGTGTGATCTTTGGTGTAAAGGATCAGAGATCTCTGAAGTAGTTATTTCATAAATATTCTTGCTTAGTAAATTGTATTTTTTTAAAAATCTATGTGATTTAAATGCTCATTACTCAGAATTATAAAATCACAGAATTTTAGAGTTGAAAGAGATCTCAGCAATCATCTAGTCTTATGCGTACCCCAAAATGAAGAAGCCTCCAAATTGGCCATCCAGCTTCTCCCTACAGACTCACATTAAGAGGGAGACCACTCCCAGCAGCTTGCTTGCAGCTCACTTCTCTTTTAAATAGCAAGTTGTTGTATTTTTTTTCTGACACCATTTTTTAAAAATCAATTTTCCAATATATTTCCTGATACTTAATTTTAAATTACTTTCCTGAAACCAAGTCTAAATTTGCCTCTTGGCATTTTTCCACTTATTGTAACTGACTCTGCCCTCTGGGACAAAAATCAGTGGGTTCGCTTTCTTTTCCATATTTTTCTTTCACATATTTGAAAATTGGTATCAAGCTTCTTTCTCCCCTCTGGCTTCTCTTCCCTAAGCTAAACATCCTCCAGTTCTTTTAAATGTGCTTTATATAAAATGGCCTAAAGGTCCTTCTCTATTTTGGATGCTTTCTTCTGGCACTTTTAATTTAGCAATATCTTTCTTTAAATTACAGCATTCAGAAATGAATATAAAATAATTCTCCAGCTATGTTCTGACACAATACAGAGGGGCTAACATGTTCTTATTCCTTATTGCTGGAAGATATGCATCTCAGTATAGCCCAAGATCACATTAGCTGTTTGTTTTCTGACTCATGTTGAAATTATAATCCACTAAAACCCACAGATAAAGGGTTATTAATCTGCCGCCCATGGAACCCCTAAGTTAATTGGATAGATTTCAGTAGTCTGTGAACTTGTTTTTTAAAAAAAGTACATCGATTCTTATTAACTTCTAACTGAAATTTAACTATTCTTTAAATTATTCTAAAAACATTATTCTAAGAAAGGTCCATAGGCTTCATTAAATGGCCTAAGGAGTCTATGATGAAAAAAAATTTAAGAACCTCTATCTTTGATCTTTTTCAAACAATCCTGTCTAACCATACTTTAGCTATCTTGTACTTAAAATTTTTTGAACGCAAATATGAGATTTTACATTCATATAACTTTACTAAATTCAGTTTACTGGGCTAGCCACCTTCCAGGATTTTTTCTGAATCATCATTCTATCATTTAGTGTGTTAGGCATCCTTTCCAGCTTTCTGCTATCTGCAAAGTAGATGAATATGCTATCTATCCCTTTATTTGAGTCACTGATAAAAATGTTAAACAGCATGGGACACTCCACTTGACTTCCTGCCAAGTTAAAGATCAAACTTAATGTAGTTAACAGCTACTATTTCAGTTCAGTCATTCAATAATTCCAAATTTAACGAATTTTATTATAATTTACTCCATATCTCTTCATCCTACCTGCAAGAATAGGAAAGGATGAATTATCAAACACCTTGCTAAAATTAAGGTAAATTATGTCTATAATTTCTTTCTCTTATTTATCATTTCTAAATAACCTTATCAAAAAAGCAATCAAGGCTACCTATTTTTGATGAATCAATGTAATCACAACTTCTATTTCTATGTTTGTTGACTATCTCTTTAACATTCTATATAAGAATTTTCCCAGAAATCAAAATTAGGTTCACTGTCCTAAAGTTTACAAACTCTTTTTTTTTCTTTAGAAAATTCTCTAATCTTATGACACTTCTCACTTTCTCAGGAATCTTTTCAAATATTTTGGACAGTAGCTCAACAACGAAACCTTCTAGTTCTTACAGAAGGATATAAATCTGGGCCAGATGACTTTAATTCAGAAAGGAAAAGGTGCTTTTTTACTACTTACTTTAACCCTCCTTACTTAATTTAACTATCACTACCTTACTAAATATTTTTGTTCTCATCTCTATTGAAAAGTACATTATACTTATTAGAGAAAACAAAAGTCAAGTTTTTATTAAAGAGATAGTTGGTGAACACTTACAAGGGAAGTTATAATTATGAAGAACCAGCACCACTTCATTAAGAATAAATAGTGACAGTTTGTTTCCTTTTGATGACAAGGTTACTAAATTGGTAGCTAAGGGGAATACTACAAATATATTTAAACTAGACCAGAAAAAAACTTTTGATAAAGTATGTATTACTTACAGAAGAGATGGAGAGATGTGGACTAGATGATAATGCAATTAGATGGATTCAGAACTGATTGGATTTCTGAACTCAAAATTGTTAATGGTTCATTGTGAAAAGGGCTCAGTCTCAAAAGGTGTCTGTGGTATCTATATTTGACCCTATGTTGCTTAGTATTTTTATCAAAGACTTGGATAAAGGTATAGATGGCATGCTCATCAGATTTATAAGCTACACAAAGCTGGCTAATAAAGTCTAGGTCCAAAATGATCGTTAGATCATTGGCTAAATCTAAGAAGAAAGGAATAAATGTCAACTTTACATTTGAGCACAAAAAAATTCAATTGTGTATCTATCCTTGATGGGAAACATGGTTAGACATCAGTTTTTCTGAAAAAGATCTGGGAATTGTAATAGATTACAAGCTTATATTACTATGATATGAGCAAAACAAATAATTTTGGGCTAAATTTGTTCCAGAAACAAACAAACAAAAATGACCACTCTTTCTTACGTCCTTATTATATCATTTCACAGCTAGAATGTTGTCTCCAATTTAGAGCATGGCAATTAACAAGGAAATTGAAAAGTTGAAGAGCTTCCACAGAAAGGCTACCAAGACAATAAAGGGCCTTTCCATGTGATTTAATCAGAGGTAGCTGGAGATGCAGTGGATATTTTGCTGGGCCTAGAGTTGGAGACATTGTCTTACCTTGATATAATACTTAATCTTTATGGAAGAGGATTTGTTTAGACTGCTTGACTCCAGGAGGGAAAAACCAGAAGTAATAGATGCAAGTTGAAATTTATACTTAATTTCATGGACAAACTTCTTAACCATTAGAGCATACAAAAAATGCAATGATTTTCCTCAAGAGATGGTGAGTTATTTCTTCATTGAGTTCTATGAGCAAAGGTTAATGACCATATGTCACTTATATAAAAGTGAGGACGACTTTCAGGTACAAATTGAACTAGCTGTCCATTAAAAGTACCTTCCAATTTGTAGATTCTGTGATTCTGAATTGAACCAATATGACTACTTTCTATTGTCAGTTATTATCATTCCATCTACCTCAAGCAGCAATCCTTTTTGATCATTCTCTTTCCTTCAATATAGCTCTCTGAATCTTGTTATATATGTGTTATGTAATATGATGAATTATGTTATATTTTGTTAGGTTAAGCTTAAAATCCCAGCTTGGGCAATTTTAAGCTTTGATAGCTCAAAACACTAAGTTTGCATTGACTTTTGGGATATGCTGTACATGTTGGACATAAACAATTTTAATGCTATAGAATGACACTTTTTTTTAACAATCATACACATTTTCTCCCTAAGCTCCTTTAGAGTAGAGACTGTTTCATTCTTCCAACTGTATACCTATCATTTAACACAATTCCTAGCATACAGTGATTCCTTAATAAATGTTTCTTGATTGATAGCAGGAATATGGAATTGGTTCTTGAAAACAAGTTAGCCAGATCAAGTAGAAGTTTCCTATCCTCAACTATAATCTGTAACAAAAAAGGAACAAATTAATAAAAAATCAAGGAAACTTTGGGAGTATGAACTTGAAAAGTAATTGAAACCTGCCATGAATGAGTCTCAAGCTATTGTTATATGTTTTGTAGTTCTGTCTCAATACATAGAAAAACAATAATAGAAATGTTATAGAGTCTCTTTCTCTAGTAAAATACAGGCCTTGCTAGCATCCATTAGTCCTACAGAGTAGATAGGTTTTTTTCCTGCTATTATTTAGGGAAAACCTCCACTGATTTTCCCTGTTCATTTCCTCTGTTATTTTAAAAATTGTCTTATTAGTTCTTTATGATACTGACATGCCTTTAAGGTAAAAAAATTTTACTTTTCTTCTATTTATTTAAACATCTCGACTTCTAAATTTTTCTTTTCTCTTAGTCTAACTGCACCCCACTTTTCAAAGCAATTGTTTCATAATATCAATTGCAAGCATATTGTTGGAATCACAAATTAAAAAGCTGAGCTTTTAAGTGTTTCTAAATGTAAAAATTAAGCACTGAATCCCTTTTTCCTTCCTTCTCTCCCCTTCCTTCAATCAAGTAGCCACAGTATTTAAACACAAATGATTAAGTATTTACACCCCTTATCCCTTTGTCAAGTATGAATCTCAATTTCTCAATCTTGGTAATTCTCTTCTTCCCCTTTTCCCTGCCTCTTCTTCTTTCTCCCTCTTCTGTCCCTCTCATTAAGTCAAAAGGGGCAGCAGTCATAGACAATCTGAAAAATTGATACAGCTCTGGAGATTTAAAATAGCTAAACTAGAGAGTTAAGCAGTTGGAGAGGTAATCAATTAAAATCAGTCCAAGCTGCAACCAGACTGAAGCTACTTGGCCAAGAGCATATAACTCCATTCAGCAGCAAGAGAGTCAGGTCCAGACAATTCAAAGCACAATTGAGAAATATATATTCTCCAGACAAACACAGACATGGAGGAAAGTCAATGGAGGCCAAAAGCAGCTTCAAGGACCATGATCCCTAAAAGGAAGGAAGGAAGCTAGCCCTGGCAAACTGAGAGATGGGCTACATGAAGAAACAACATCCAGGCCCTACAGTACCACATAAGTACCACAAAGTACCACAGCTGGGACTACATGTGTTTGCTATATTTGTTCTCCACGACCATTGTATTCTAAGTTCGTGCCCACTTTTATAGTAGGTGTTAATTTATTTGTAGGAAATTGTGCTGCAAGCTTCTGAAAATGTTCTGTAGCTACAGTTCTAAGTGAGCCATCTTAGTAAATGCTTTTGCTATGAATTCATTACATCTCCTATCAGACGATAAAGGGGAAACAAATTGGCAGGGCTGTAGTGCTAACAGTGCATACTCATAGGGTTCCTTTATAACCTGAGAGAAGCAGCTGTCCTTTGGGGAACCAATTCATGAGGGTAAGTGCAAGTTGAGGAACTAGCCTAGAGGGGATGCTAAAGACAAACCCAAAGATTCCTGACTGGCAGTTTTTCCTTGTCCCTGTTTACAAAAGAATTTATAAAATTATGGATTACACCAGTCTCATTTTCTAAAATTAGTTCTCAGTATTATGACTAGTACTTGCCAACATATCCCCAATTAGGGAATAACACACAAGCATAAAAGATTAGGTAATTCTCCATTACAGTGGGTTAGGAATCCTTCAATTAAGATATGATTCAACCCCACATCATTTCTGTAATTATTTGGTCTTTTAACTTATAATGGGCCTCTGTTAAGTTAGTTTAACCAAAGACATATCTATATGTGCACATCTGTGCTCAAAGATGCAAATAACAGTTATATGTATATTTATACCTTTATATTTGCAGAAATATATAGATATATGTAAATATATAGTTATTAATAGTATTTAAACCTATCTGTTTAAAAACTTCATACTTCCTCTTGTATTTCCAAATTTCAGCTGCTTGATATCTGCAGTATTAGTTCCCAAATGTGCCAGTTGAATCCAATCAGCCACAAGTATAATCATGTCTAACAAATTTGCTTTCTATAATGTCTCTTTTTGTTATTTACTGGAAAATAAGTACATTTTTCTCAGTGACTGCTTCTTATATTTGGAAAATTTTATCTAAATCACAAATTAATATCTGAATACAATGAGCAGCTCTCCAATGCTGCAGCTTTTCTGCAGAACATAACAACATCTACTACTGCATCTTCACTGCCATAGCAATGACTGTCATACAACAGCTTCGAATGGACCTACTTGTAATGATCCTAATATTTGGTTATTACAGATTCAATGTTATTAATGAAAAATATGAGCAACTCAGGCACTTGATAAACACCACCACAATCTCAGCGTTTCCCTTCTTAGGTCTGGCTCTCCAATCTATTCAATTGTATTAGCTTCTGATTCTACAGATCTGAGGAAGAAAAAGTCATGGACACCAATGCTTCACATCAAAAAATGTCAAGCTAGATTACATATAGGTAAAAAATATCTAAATTAGCGAATATGTATGATATAGAAATAATGTTTCCTTAACAAACCTAGAACAAACAAATCAAACCCCCAAAAAGGTATTCTACCACCCCCTGTTGAAAGAAATGAATAGTACATTAATAGGTACGGTGAAAAGAGCTTGGAATCCAGTATATTAAGATGTTCTTATTCATTTTATAATTTGATTTTTCTTCTTGTGAAAACCATGTTTACATTACATTAAAAATATACCACAATTCCCAACTTACAAAATGTTTAAATGAATGTAATTATGGGTTCTAAAGAAACATGCTTTAGGCTCCTCCTGTGTTCTAAATTAAATGTCCAAAACTTGTTTGGACAATTGAGATCGTTGCTATTCATTTTTTGATAAAAGTCACCATGAACATAGTTCTATGTCAACAAAAGGGAAATAAAAACATATTTAATCTTTAAGTCAGATACATGTAGCTGTCATAAGAATCTCTCAAAGGCCAATTGTTTTGGTGTTGACTATTTATTAAGAGACAAAAGCAAAAACAAACAAAAAAAACAAACCCTAATCATAATCTATTTTATAAGACATTTTTTCTAGATGCTTAACATGTTAACATTTTAAAGAACAGAAAATGAATGGCTGCAATGCATCCCTAGTTTTACTCCTTTGCTTCTCTTTACACAGCATCCAAAAACCTTCATTTAGTTTTCAACAGAAATGAACTTATTCAGAAAATGAGATCTTGAAAAAAGAATCTTGAACTATTTCTTCTTAAACAGCAGGGAAATTTCCTCCAAAGAGCAAGTTTAATGATCATAATATCTGTGACTTCAGAAAAAAACTAGTATCTGTGGGATATTTTAAAATATTTAACATTAATATACACATATATAATCACTACATTTTGGACAATACAGTTAAAGAGGAGCTCTCTTAGAAGAAGCAGTTTATCACATATTCCTATTTCATCTTTCTCGGGTTCGATCATTTTCCTCTCATCTAGATGAATAGGAGGGGGATCCTAATTTTTAGTGTAAACAGAGAGACAAAAAAGGTACTGCTTTAGCTCTTTCATTTAATTTCTTCCGTCGTTCCTTTATCTCTTTTTGTTTTGTGGTTTTCTTGGGTTGAAGGGAGAAGGGACAGGTAAATGAAAAAACACGACCAAACAACAGCCCTGCACATACATCGCGGTCCTACCTTGCCCGTTACTGACAAACAATCCCAGCAAGTAGAAAGCAAAGAAAAGGTTCATCTTCTGGAGATGACACTGGTAGGCAGCTCCAAAAACGACTGTGTCTAACAGGAAAAGAAAAAAAAAAATCCTCTGCTGCTGCTGCTGCTTCTAGTACTGCTGCTGGTGCCGCTGCAGCAGCTTGTGCAGAAGCGGCTTCTCACGATCCTAGCAAGGGATTGCAAGCACCTCTTCTTGCCGCACTGTATCCAAGCAGGAGCTGAACTGGATAAGGAGGGAAGGGAAGGAGGAGAAGGTGGAGAGGGGAAAAGAGAACTTGTTTTGCGGATATCACGAAGTATCCCTCCGCACGCAACACGATCAGGTGCACCGTTGCCTAAAGAGGATTCGTCCGCGCCAGAATTCAGCCCAGTCGCGCGGCCCCTTCCCCCACAGGAGTAACCCGAGGGCAGGACATTCTGCACCCGTGCGCAAGGGCACGACACTCACGCGAGTGCCAGCCTTTCCTTTGGAAGGGTTATCCTGACATTCAGAGCAAGGCACTGATAGTGATCTCAACTAACTGATGTGTGTGCAAGAACTCTTGTAGCGTGGACAATGGCTGAACAGGGCTTCTGTCTGTGCAGTGTGTTTAGTAAGCATCTATTTTACTACCTTTTCTATTTTCAGTGTAACTTAGCCCCTCTCTACGTTCCCCAAATCATCTCTGCCTGAGATGGAAAATTCAGGTTTTCTCCATTCCAAAGCCTCCATCCTGGGAGAGCAGAAAGGAAGACAATTCTCCATTTCTATTTACTATAGTGGTGTCTGGGATTCAGGGCTATTCTGGTCTCTGAGAAAGTCTTACGAATATTTATTTTCCATCACTCTCTACTTCCGAGGTACTCAAAGATGAAAAACACTTGTGGATGCTTGGTGATACGGGAATGAACCTGGAGAAACTTAAAGGGAAGCAACCCGGAAATATCTCTTATATCTCTTCCTTCAGATTCCACCATTGTCCCCCAAATTCCATTAACATCCTTCCACTTTCTGATCACTAAGACAGATTTCCTCATGGTGTAATTATCTTTTGGGAAATACAAAATCCATCTACAGATGGATTGATGATGGAATTCTGCTTACCTTTCCACCACAAGGAGGAAGCAAAGATGATTTTTAAAAAAAATTTTAAGTATGATGTGATTCCTCCAGAAATAGGCTTCCTTAAGAAAGGAAAATAAAACAACTTATCAGTTAAGATGTCAAATCTGGCAACAAGAATAGACATGGGTCAGAATCACTGGTCCCATTTCCACTGCTTGTATTTGTATCTGGAGGAGAAAGCTGACTTTGTTTATTTGCTCCTGTGTTTTAATAGCTATTCTTACAGATACCCACAATGACAAAAATCCCCAGTAGCAGAGATTACCATCAAAAACAACTGAATCCAGATTTTTGATTGCTAAGGACAAAGGAAAGATGTATAGGATAACATATATATACATATATATATGTATATCTCATGGGGCATGGAATTCAGCGTTTTAAAGAGGTTTTAATTTGAAGTTTAAGGGTGGAATAGAAACCTCTTCATTTGGCACTCATGCCTTGACTACGTATATATATATATTTTGTGGTTGAATTGAATAATCAAAACAGAGTATGGGGAGGTGGAGTCAAAATGGCAGAGAAAAGGCAGGAACTTGCCAGATCTCTTCCCCAAACCCCTCTGAACTCATTTAAATAATGCTCCAAAACAAATTTGGGAGTAGTAGAACCTACAAAAAGATGGGATGAAATAATTTTCCAAACAAATACAACTTAGAAGGTTGGCAGGAAAGGTCTATTGCATCAGGGTGAGCATGCAGCTTACTCCAGGACAGGCCACGCCCAAGCAAATCTGGTTCCAGTCCAGACCAGACCCTCCTGGCAAACTGGTTACAGGCCCTGGGAGCCTCTGAATCAGCAGCAGTGCTTCAGGAGCTCTCAGCCCACAGCTGATAAGGGGAACTAACAGCTGGTCAAAGGAAATTAAAGAGGTCTCTTTGCTGGCACTGGGGAGAGGACTCTGTTGTTTTGCCCATATTTGGATGCAGGTCACAGGCCTAGGTCTCAGTCCCAAGGTTAGAAGGAGCATTGGCCCATCAGAGCCTGCAGTTACAAGGGAGCAGGGACCCTCACACAGGAGGAAAGGAATGCTTGTGGTCCCTCAGAGACCAGGGCACCGGCCAGAAAAGTAGTACCTTTTCCTAAGTCATACCACTTTGGAAGAACTAAAAACTTAAATGTCTCTAGAAGTATCTCTTAAAATAGCTGCACAAAACTACTAAGGCTTGGGACAAGCAGAACCCCACTTTATCAAAGAGTTAAAAATCAAGAAATGGCTGAAAAAATGAACAAAAAACCATTCTGACCATAGAAAATGACTGATGACGAAGATCAAAACACAAACTCAGAAGACAAAGTCAAAACTCCTACATCCAGAGTCTCCAAAAAATATATGAATTAGTCTCACTGCATGGAAGAATTTAAAAAGGATTTTGAAAGTCAAGTAAGAGATGTAGAAGAAAAATTAGAAGAAAAATGAGAATGATACAAGAAAATCATGAAAAAAAGTCAGAAGTTTAGTAAAGGAGGCACAAAAAATACATCTTAAAAACCAGATTTGACCAAATGGTAAAAGAAGCACAAAAATTCATTGAAAAAAAAAGTCTCTGAAAAGTAGAATTTGTTAAATAGAAAAGGAGGTATAAAAGTTCACTGAAGAAAATAATTTCTTAAAAATTAGAATTGAGTAAAACAGAAGCTAATGACTTTGAGAAATCAAGAAACAGTAAAACAAAATGAAAAGAATGTAACAATAGAAGACTATGAAATATCTCACTGAAAAAAAACAACTGGACTGGAAAAATAGATCCAGGAAAGATAATTTGAAAATTAGTGGACTACCTAAAAACCATGATCAGAAAAAGAGCCTGAGTTTTTTTTTTCAAGAAATTACCAAGGAAAACTGCCTTGATAGTTTGAAAAGACAGGGTAAAAACAGAAATTGCAAGAATCTACCAATCATCTCCTGAAAGAAAACCCCAAATGAAAATTCCCAGGAACATTATAGCCAAATTCCAAAGCTCCCATGTCAAGGAGAAAATATGGCAAGCAGCCAGAAAGAAGCAATTCAAATTTTGTGGAGTCACAGTAAGGATAGCACAAGGTTTAGCAGCTTCTTCTTTAAAGGATAAGAGTAGAGCAGGTTGGGGGGGGGGGTAGGGTGAGGGAGGGCTGGAATATGATATACTAGAGTACTAGAACTGGGATTACAAACAAAAACCAGCTACCCAGCAAAACCAAATATAATCCTTCAGGGGGATAAATGGATATTTGGTGAAATAGAGGACTTTCAAGCATACTTGTTGAAAAGACCAGAGCTGAATAAAAAAAAAAAAAAATGACTTTCAAATAAAAGACTGGAGAGAAGCATAAAAAGGTAAATAGGAAAGGGGAATTGTAAAGGCAACAATAAGCAATTTATTTACATTCCTACATGGGAAGATGAACTGAAATTTCTCATTATTAGGGCAAGGAAAATGTATATATTTATGAAATGTATAGACAGAAGGCATAGGTATGAATGAAATATAAAGGAATGATATCTAAAAAATAAAATTAAGGGTTGAGAAAGAGGAATGCAGTGACAGAAAGGAAAGGAAGAGGTAGAAAAAAGGCAAGAAAGCTTTTACATTGGAGAGAAAGCTATGGTAGGTGGCAGGGAATGTTTGAAACTTATTTATTAGAATTAGCTTGAAGAAGGTATAATATACACACTCAATTGTGTATAGAAATGAATTTTACCCTCCTGAAAAGTAGGAAGGAAATGGGATGAAAGAAGGAGAGGGGGCTGATAGAAGGGAGAGTAGATTGGGGGAGGTGGTAGTTAGAAGGAAAACGCATTTGAAGAGGGACAGGGTGAAAAGAGAGAGAGAGAACAGAATAAGCAGGAGAGAGGAATACGATGGAGGGAAGTAATAGTTTATAACTGTAGAAAAAAATTTGAAGTCAAGTTTCTCTGATAAAAACTTTATTTTTCAAATGTTTAGAGAATTGAATCAAATTTATACAAATAAGAGCTATTCCCCAAGTGATAAATGAGCAAAAGATATGAAGTCAGTTTTCAGATAAAGTAGTCAAACGTATCTATAGCCATATGAAAAAAGTGTTCTAAATCATTATTGATTGGAGAAATGCAAATGAAAAAATCCAGTAATACTAGTTTACATCTGTTAGATTGGCTAATAGGACAGAAAAGGAAAATGGCAAGTGTTGGAGGGAATGTGGGAAAATTGAGATATTAATGCATTGTTGGTAGAGTTGTGAACTGGTGTAACTATTCTGTAGAACCCAATTTGGAATTATCCAAACGGCTATAAAATTATGCATACCCTTTGACCTAGCAATACCATTACTGGATCTTTATCCCAAAAGAGATTAAAATAAACTCCAAAAGGAAAAGGATCGAGGTGTACAAAAATACTTAAAGCTGCTTTTTTCTAGGGGTAAAGAATTGGAAATTGAGGGGATTCCCATCAGTTGGGGAATGACTGAACAAGTTGTGTTATATGGTCATGATGGAATATTATTGAGCTAGAAGAAAGAATGAGCAGCATTATTATGGCAGAAGTATTTATAGACAGAAGGTACAAGTGTGCATTGAATATGAAGTGATGATTTCTAAAAAAAATTAAATTAAATTAAGAGTGAGAGAGGAATGTACTGGAAGAAAGAGAAAGGAAGAGGTGGAATGGTATAAATTATCTGCCACAAAAGAGGCAAGAAAAAACTTTTACAGTGGAGGAGAAGTGGGGAAGGAAAGGGTGAATGAGTGAACATTACTCTCAGAATTGGCTCAAAGAGGAAATATGGGTATAGAAATGTATCTGCATGAAAGTAGGAGTGGACAGAGATACAACAATGGGATTGGTTATGGAAGAGAAGACATTTTGGGGGTAGAGGTGGTTAGAAACAAAACACTTGTGAGGAGGGACAGGGTGAAAGGAGAGAGAGAATAGCTTAAATGGGGAGAAATACAATTAGTAATAATACTTATGAAAAGAATTTTGAAGCAAGTTTCTTTGACGAAGGCAACTTTTCTTAAATGTATAGGAAACTGAGTCAAATTTATTTTTTAAAAAAAGCCATTGATAAATTACCAAAAAATATAAACTATTCCCACCAGGCTATAAAATCATGTGTATCCTTTGATCTAACAATACCACTGCTAGGCATGAATTCCAGAAGAGATTTTTTAAAAAGGAAAAGGATCTGTGTGTACAAAAATATTTATAAGCAACTTTTATCAGGGCAAAGAACTGGAAATTGAGGGGATGAATATCAATTGGGGAATGGGTGAATAAATTGTGGTATGTGATTTTGATGGAATATTATTGTTCTATAAAAAATGAAGAGCAGGATGCTCTCAGAAAAACTTGGAAAGTTCTTCATGAACTCAAGCAAAGTAAAATGTACTATTTACAAAATAACAGCAATGTTGTGGGATGATTGGTTGTGAATGATTTTGCTATTCTCAGCAATATAATGATCCAAGACTACTGTGAAGAATTTAGGATGAAAAATGCTATCCATATTCAGAGAAAGAACGGATTGTGTGTAAATACAGATTGAAGAATACTTTTTAAACTTTATTTTAAGGGTTTTTTGGGGGGGAGGAGAGATCTGTTTTCTTTCACAACATGACTTTTATAAAAATGTTTTGCATAACTTCATATTTGCTTTCTCAATGCGGAGTATGAGGAGGAAGGGAAAAAATCTGGAAGTCAAAATTTTAGAAACAAATGTAAAAAAATTGTTTTACATTTAATTGGGAAAAATAAAAATATTAAAAGAAAAAAAAAGAAATAGTAAATAGGATACTCTCAGAAAAACCTGGAAAGTCTTAGATGAAAGGATACAAAGTGAATGTACAGTGTTCAAAGTAACAATATTGTGGGATGCTCAGCTGTGAATAACTTAGCTATTCTCAGTAGAACTGTGATCCAAGAGAACTTTTTAGGACTTCTGTTGTAAAATGCTATCTATTCCCAGAGAAAGAACTGATGCTGTCAAAATACAGATGGAAGAATACTTTCTTTTTACTGTATTTTTCTTGAATTCTTTTTTGGTCAATTTTTTTTTACAATATGACTAATATGGAAAATAGGTTTTGTAGGATTACACAGATATAATCTACATTATTTTGCTTACCTTCTCAATGACGGGGTGGGGATAAAGGAAGAAAGAATTTGGAACTCAAAATTTTAAAAATAAATGTTAAAAATTGTTTTACATGTAATTAAGGAAAAGTAAAATACTAAATAAGTATTTTAAAAAGCACATATAATAAGGGCATGGACATCTTGAATCAGTCATTTTGCAAGAGATTAAGGTTTACCATCCAGCTAGGTCTCTAGTGGATAGAGAGAGTACTGGGCCTGGAATCAAAAAGACTCAACTTTGTGAATTCAAATTTGGATTCAGGCATCGACTAGCTATGTGATCCTGGGCAAGTCATTTAACCCAGTTTACCTCAGTTTCCTCCTCTGTAAAATGAGCTGGAGAAGGAAATGGCAAACCACTCCAATACCTTTGCCAAGAAATCCCCAAATGGGAACACAAAATATTGGACATGACTGAAATAACTGACCAGTAACAAGTCCTATCATAAATATATAAAATAGAGAAATCATTTCAGAATGCAGGAGACAAGAGATGTTAAAGGAAGCCTCAAGAAAGGTCAGCTTTTTTCTCAACTTTGCTTCCTGATGTCTATTTAGCCACAGACATTATCCATATAAATTGTTCATATATAGCCTACTATTACACAAATGTTTCCAGAAACTACATTTTGCCTCAACCACAAAGAGACTAGTGGATGAGTGGACATATACATAAGTTTAAGGTGACATATGGAACCCAACATTATAGGTGCATATGTGTGTGTGTATATATTATATATGTATTATATATATACACATATATATACACAGAATTCCCTCAACTAGGAACTTGGAGAAATTGTGAGAGAACAAAGAGCTTATTTTTTTTTCTTCTTTTTTAAAAAATGTTTTTGTTTATGTCTTTTGTTATCATAGCTTTCCCCAGTATATCTCTATCTTCTCTTTCCAGAAAGCTAAACCATAAAAACAAAATGGTATTTTTTAAAGACGATAAAGAAAGAAAGAAAAAAAATCTCCATAAACAATAAATTAAAAAACTTGAAAAACATATGATATACAACACCTGTTGACCCCTCTTTCACAAAAAGGCAAGGGAATTTCATCTCTTTATTTGAGACATTCTTGATTTTTATAATTTTCTAAATTAATTTATTTTTATTTTATTTTTCTCAATTACATGTAAAAATAATTTTAATATTCATTTTTTTAAAAAAATTGAGTTAAAAATTCACTCTCTCCTTCATACAATTTCCTCTTCTTGAGAAAGCAAGCAATTTATATATTTCCGTAATGACCACGTTGCAAAAGAAAACAAAGTAAAAAACAAGAAAAATAAAGCAAGTAAAAAGTATGCTTTTACCTGCATTCAGACTCCATCACTTCTTTCTCTGGAAGGGGATAGCATTTTTCAGTTAAGTCCTTTTCTTGATCATGGTATTGCTGAGAATAACTATGCCATTCACAATCAATCATCCTACAATATTGATGTTATCGTGATTAAAACCAGGAAAACTCACTTCATTTTATATCAGTTCATATGAGTCTTCTCAAGTTTTTCTGACAACATTCTTCTTTATTTATTTTTTTTTATTTGCGAAACATATGTATGGATAATTCTTCAACATTAACCCTTACAAAGCTTTCTATTACAAATTTTTCCCTCCTACTCCCCACCCCTCCCCTAGATGGCAGGATATCCACTACTTGTTAATTGTGTTAAAATACTTGACAAATAGAATATATGTATACCTATTTCCACACTTATCATTGTTGTGCAAGAAAAATTGTATCTACAAGAAAAAAAATCAGATAAAGGAAACACAATGCAAGCAAACATCAATCGAGAGCATGAAAATGTTATGTTGTGGTCCACATTTCACATCCCTCTCTCTGGGTGTATATGGCTTTCTTCAGTGAACAATTGGAAGTGGTTTGAAACATTTCATTGTTGAAGAGAGCCATGACAACATTCTTCTTGCCATTTCTTATGACACAATAGTATTCCATCATATCTAACTGCTGGGTATCTCCTGTTTCCAGTTCTTTGTCAACAATTCTTTGCTCTATTTGAAAGCCGAAAATGATACTTGTTTTACTCATAGATCCTTTTTCCTTTACCTTTGATCCATTTGGGATACAGATCTAGTAATGTATTTGTGAGTCAAATGGTAGAGATGGTTGTAAAGTCTTTTGGACAAATTTTCTCCAGAATGGTTAGATTATTTCACAACTCTACCAACAGTGAATTACCTTCCCAATTTTTCCACATTATTTCTAACAATTATCATTTTCCTTTTTTTTTTGTCATATTAGCCAATCTGATAGGTATGCTATGATATCTCAGAAGTGTTTTAATTTGCATTTCTCTAATCAATAGTGATTCAGAGCACTTTTTTCATATGATTTTTAATTTTAATTTCTTTTTCTGAAAACTGTTTATATTCTATGACCTTTTATCAATTAGGGAAAGACTTACATTATAAATTTGGCACTGTTCTCCATATATCAGAAAAATGAGGATTTTATCAGAGAAACTGGCTATAAAAATTTCCTCCACTTTTCTGTTATCCTTCTAATCTTGGCTACATGGATTTTGTTTAATTTAAGGTAATCAAAATTATACATCTTATATCCTGTAACGAGTTCTTCCCTTATCTATATATCTATATATCTATAAGACAATGTATTCCATGCTCCTCTAATTTGCTTATGGTATCATCCTTTATGCCTCGATCATATACCTTTTTTGACCTTATTTTGGGATATATTGTGATATGTTGGTCTATACCTAGTTTCTGCCAAACTACTTCCCAGTTTTCCCAGCAGTTTTAACGAATAGTAAGTTCTTATCCCAAAAGTTTTCATCTTTTGGTTTATCAGACACTCGATTACTATGGTCATTTATTACTGTGTATTAAAATTTTATATTCTATTTCCCTGATTCCTCACTCTATTTCTAAGCCAGTCCCAGATTGTTTGGGTGATTATCATTTTGCAATATAGTTTGATACCTGATACTGCCTTCCTTCACATTCTTTTTCATCAATTCCCTAAATATTCTTGAGCTTTTGTTCTTCCAGATGAATTTTAATTTTTTTCTAGCTCTATGAAATCATTTTTTGTTAATTTGATTGGTATGGTACTGAATAAAAGTAAATTAAGATAGAATTACCATTTTTATATTTGTATGGCCTACTCATGAGCATTTAATATTTTTTCAAATTGTTTTGATTTGATATGATTTATGTGAAAAAGCTTTTGTAATTATTTTTGTTATTTTTTATTATTATAAATTTTATATATTTGTTGTATATATATAAAAATATTATTATATTTTGTAAAAATCCTGAGTTTGATTTGGAAGATAGACTCCCAAGTATTTTCTACTTTTTACAGTTATTTTAAATTTAAATATTAATTGATTAATATAATTGATTAATACAATGTTGAATTTAACTTCCTGCTGGATTTTATCGGTATCATAGATAAATGCTGATTATTTATGTGGTTTAGTTTATACCCTGCAACTTGGTTGAAATTGTTGTTTCACCTAGTTTTTTAGTTGATTCTCTAGGGTTCTCCAAATATACAATTATATCTTATGCAAAGAGTGATAGTTTTGTTTCCACATTTTCTATTCTAATTCCTTCAATGTGTGATGAATGAAAAACCTGAAAAACAATTTCAGAAATTAATCTTCAAGTTATTAATTAGGTTAGTTAATAACCAATAAATTGACTGGGTAAAGTCTGAGTAAAGAAAGACCAAGCTATGAACAGATTGGAAGCCTTATTATAATTTTAGAAAAGGGGTGTCCTTGATAAATCAAAATCAACCCTGACTGTTCAATAATTAAAGAGAACTAGATGTTTTCAGCTCCTCATTGCTGAGAGCATGGCTTGACCATGATGAGACTCAGCCACCTCCAGCAATCTGGACAAAGGAATTCATCTTTACCTAGACCATTCTGGTTGTTTTTCTCCTTCATGAACTGGGTTGCCCTGCACTCCAATGTAGGCTTACAAGGACATGGGTTTATTGCTTTGGGGCAGAACTTTATCTAAGTTAGATTCTTTTTTATACTCGAAACAGAAATATGTTCTTCCTTTTTACACTCTAAACCAAAATAGGGTTGGATATGATTTTGCCCGATATTGAGGAGCTTGTATCCCAAGAATTAAGGCAATCTCTTTTTATTAAATATGCCCTTCAAAGACTAGTTGACTGACCTATAGGGGCTTATCCTCTGAATGAGGAAATGTAGAGGAATAAAAATCTGAATCCCAGTTTAATTGATTATCAATAAAATAGAGAAATAATGTCCCTTAATGTCTTTTATTCTCTTATTACTGTAGCTAACATTTCTACTATAATATTGAATAATATTGGTGATGATGGGCATCCTTGCTTCAATCTTGATTTTATTAGAAAGGCTTCTAGCTTAATCCTCATTATAGATAATGCCTTCTAATGCTTTTAGAGAGATATTTGTTATCATTTTAAGGAAAGTTCCATTGATTCTTATGTTTTCCAATGTTTTATTTTAAGAGGATTAAAGGTTATATTTCCTCAAAAAGTTTTTCCCTCCATTTATTGAGATAATTATATGATTTTTGTTGTTTTTGTTATTGATACTGGTCAATTATGCTAATGGTTTTCCTGATACTGAACCAGTCCTGCATTCCTGGTATAGTTCCCACTTGGTCAGAATGTATGATTTTTGTAATATATTGCTATAGTCTCTTTGAAAGTATTTCATTGAAAAGATATGCATCAATGTTCATTAGAGAAATTGCTCTTTAGTTTTCTTTCCCTGTTTTTTCCTCTTCCTAGTTTGGGTATCAGCACCATATTTGTGTTATAAAAAGAATTTGGTAGGAATTCTTCTTTGCTTATTTTTCCAAGTAGTTTATGTAGTATTGGAATTAATTGTTCTTTAAATGTTTGGTAGAATTCTCTTATGACCATCTGATCCTGGTGATTTTTTCTTAGAGAGCACATTGATGGATTCTTTAGTTTCTTTTTCTAAGATAGGATTTTTTAAAAAGTATTTATTTTCTTTTTTCTGGGCAATTTATATTTTTGTAAATATTTGTCCATTTGTCTTAGGTTTTTAAATTTATTGGCTTATAGTTGAGCAAAATAGCTTCTACTAATTGCCTTAATTTCCTCTTGATTGATGGTCAATTCAACCTTTTCATTTTTTATATTAGAAATTTGTTTTTCTTCTTTTTAAAAAAAAAAGTCAAATTGACCACTGGCTTATGTATTTTTATTGATTTTTCATAAAACTAGTTCATCCTTTTCTTTAGTTTAATGGGTTTTTTTTTCATTGGTTCAAAAGTATTCTTACTTCCAATTTTATTAATCTCTCCTTTGGTTTTCAGGATTCCCAATCTTGTTTTTGATAAGAGATTTTAAATTTTAAAACTAGATTTTCTAGTTTTGTTTTTAAGTTGGAATGCAATAAATTAATTGCTCTTTTTCTGTTTTATTGGTGTAAGCATTTAGAGTTATAATTATTCTCCCAAGTATTGCTTTTGATTGCAACACATAAATTTTGGTATATAATCTCATTGTTTTAATGAAATTGTTGATTATTTCTTTGATTTGCTCTTTGACCCCCTCATAATAGTTATTTAGTTTCCAATTAGCTTTTTTCCAGACTTTATATCTTTTACTCATAGGCTCAGCATATTACTTGGAACATTGTAAGTACTTAATAAATACTTTTTTCATTCATTCCAGGCTTAGGTACAGGTCTGGATTCTACTCTTGGGGTGAAGAAAAGAGCATCATTAAGGAACATATTAAGAAATTAAGGACTATCAAGAAGGATTATAAATTAGAAACTAAAGAGCTAGACTCAAGAAAATGAATATAGTTGGCAAGACAAGGCAAAGTAGATAAGAAAAGGTAAGTGGAACAATTGGAACAAGGATTTTTAACCTTTTTTCTATTATAGTACTATTTTCCAATTAACTTTTAATTTAAGTTTCCATGGCTCTTTATTGAATATAATTTTTACTGTATTATAGTCTGAAAAGGATTCACTTAATATTTCTGCTTTTCTGCATTTGGTTGTGAGTTTTTTATACCCTAATACATGATCAGTTTTTGTTGGGTGTATAAACCTCTGAGAGAAAGATCTATGCCTTTTTATTCCCATTCTGTTTCTCCAAAGGTCTTCCATATCAAACTTTTAAACATTCTGTTCATCTGATTTTTTTTTCAGAAATGCTATGATCCATGACGAAAGACTAATGATGAATCATACTATCTGCCTCCAGAGAAACAACTAATATCGTTGGAATATAGACTGAAACATGCTATTTTTCACTTTGTCTTTCACTCTTTTTCTTTTATTTGAGTCTTCTTGTACAAATTGCTAATGTAGAAATGTTTTACAAGATTGCACATGTATAACCTATGACTGACTGCTTACTATCTCAGAGAGTGATCAAGGAAGGGAAGGGAGTGAGTGATAAAATTTGGAGCTCAAAACCTTAAAAAAAGTTATGTGTTTGTATATACATATAGATGAATGATAGATTAGAGAAAAATCATATAAATGCTATTAATCTTGTTAAAAAATAAAATTTTGCTCTTTAATTTCTTTCTTGTTTATTTTTTGGTTAGATTTATCTGGTTCTGAGAGAGGAAATTGGAAGTCTTCTGATATGCTTTTACATTCTCTCTTATTTTAACTTTCTATTTAACTTTGAATTTGGATGATGGACCATTTGGTGCATATATGGTTAGTACTGATATTATTACTTCATTGTCTATGGTATCTTTTAACAAAATGTAGTTTCTCTGCTTATTTCTTTTCATTATATCTGTTTTTCCTTTTGCTTTATCTGAAATCTTAATTACAACCCTTGCTTTTTTACTTCACTTTTTTACAAGCACAATGGATTCTGCTCTAGCCCCTTTCCATTATTCTGTGTGTGCCTCTGGGCTTCAAGTCTATTTCTTATAAACAACATATTGTAGGAATCTGGTGGTTTTTATTGTACTCTGCTATCTACTGTTCTTTGTATGAATTCATCCAATTATCATTCACAGTTATTACTAATAACTGCCTGTTTCCCTTTATCCTGATTTTTTTCCTTCCTGTTTATCCTTCTTTCTCCTTTCATCTTGTTTCTCTTCAAAAGTATTTTGCTTCTTAACACTTCCTTTCCCAGTTTCCCTTCCATTTATCACTTCTTCTCTTCTCTCTCTCCCCTCATACTTTCATGTAGGGTCATATAGATTTCTATAACCAAATGTTGTTTCCTCTCTGATTCCAATTAGAGTAAATTTAAAGCATTTCCTGTACTCTTCCTTTTCTCTTTCCATTGTAAAAGTTCATTTGTACTGCTTTTACGTGAAATAATTTATTCTATTCTACCTCTCACTTTCCTCTCCTTTCAGTGGATCCCTCCTTCTTATATCTTAATTTTATTTTTTGAGTAGGATATCATCCTATTATAATCAATTCTTGCTTGTGCCCTTTTTATGTACACTCCTAATTGCTCTACTGTTGATAAAATTCTTAGGAGGTATAATGGTCATCTTCCCATGTTGAAATACAAAAAAGTTTAACCTTATTAAATTCCTTATGATTTCTCTTTCCTGTTTACTTTTTTATGCTTTTCTTGAGTCTCTTGTTTAAATGTCAAATTTTTCATTAAGCTCTGTTGTTTTTATCAAGAATGCTTAAAAGTCCTCCATTTTGTTAATTTTTTTTTATTTTCCCTCTGTGGAATTATACTAGTTTTGCTTAATAGGTGATTCTTGGTTGTAATCCTGACTCTTTTGCTTTTTGGAATATAGTATTCTGAGCTCTTTGATTCTTTAACATAGAAGCTACTAAATCTTGTGTTATCCTAACTATGGATCCATGATACTTGAATTGTTTCTTTCTGATTGCTTACAACATTGTCTCTTTGATCTCTGAGTTCTGGAATTTGACTGATATTCCTGAGAGTTTTCATTTTGAGATCTCTAACAGGAATTGATTGGTAGGGGTTTTTTTTCAATTTCTATTTTTATCCTCTGATTCTAGAATATCAAGGCAGTTTTCCTTGATAATTTCTTGAAATATCATGTTGGAGCTATTTGGTGTTGTTTTTATCATGGTTTTCAGGTAGTTTAATAATTCTTAAATTACCTTTCCTGAATCTATGTTCCAGGTCAGTTGTTTTTCCAATGACATATTTCATATGTTTTTTTCTATTTTTTCATTCTTTTTATTTTGTTTTATTGTTTCTTGATGTCTTTTGGAATCATTAGCATCTACTTGCCTAATCCTAATTTTTAAGGAATTATTTTCTTTTGTGAGCTTTTGTATTTCTTTTTCCCATTTCGCTAATTCCACTTTTTAAGGTGATCTTCAGTTGATTTTTGTGTCTCTTTTATCATTTTCCCCATTCTGCTTTTAAAGCATTATTTTCTTCAGTATTTTTGTGCCTCCTTTATCAGTATCACTATTATTTCTTTTCCCAATTTTTCCTCTCCACCTATTATTTGATTTTTTAAAAATCTTTTTTGAGCACTTTCAGGAATTCAGGTCACATTTTTCCTGGAAACTTTGAACATATCTATTTTGACTTTGACTACTGAGTTTGTGTTTTCATCTTTCCTGTCTCCATAATAACTTTCTACAGTGGGATCATTTTTTGGTGGTTTGTTCATTTTCTTGCTCATTTCTTTATTTCTCACTTCATATTAAAGTTGGGTGCTAATCAAACATTTTTTTTTTTATCATTCATGAACTAAGAACTCTGGCAACCCCCATCACTGATGAGCTACAGTCACTTTCAAAGCCTCTTGGTATCTTGCTGGGCCTGCCCCGCCCTACCCTGCACTGGACTGGATTCTATTCTCACCCCAGTGATACAGACGTTTCTTGCCAACTTTCTAAGTTGTTTTATGCCAACTGTTTCATCCTGTCCTCTTATTGGTTCTTCTACTCCAATAATCATTTTGATGTATTATTTGAAAGTTGTAAAGGAGAGGAATTTAGGAGAGCCCAGAAGCATTTATACATTTTTTCTGTCATCTTGGTTCCACCTAAAGTGTTATTTTAAAATTGTTTAGAAGGGAATTTGGGAGAGTCCAGGTGAGTTCCTGCCTTTTCTTCACTATTTTGTCCCTCCTTGTTAATTTACCTTTTGGGTATATAGTAGGTTTTTTTTTCACCATTATAGTCATTTTGCACATTGCTTCTTTGGCTCTGTTTACTTCATTCTCATGTAGATTTTCATCACCCCTTTCCCTCCTTTATGATCTTTTTGGGATATAAGCCCAGTAGAAACACTGCTGGATCAAAGGATATATACACTTTTATAGCCCTTTGAGCATAGTTCCAAATTGCTCTCCAGTTCACAACTCCACCAACAATGCATTAGTGTTCCAATTTTCCCACATCCCTCCTACATTTATCTTTATCTTTTCTTAGACATCAATTTTATCTCCAGTTTTTGGGGGTTTTTTTTGGCTATCTGAAGACATGTTGCTATAATAATTTAGTTTATATTAGGACTTTCTTCTTATCAGTGGACTCCTTAGGATAGAAGCCCAATAATGAAATCTTTTGATCACACTATAGAAACATTTTAATCATTTTATTTCCATGATTCCAAATTGCATTCTAAAATGATTATACCATTTTACATCTCTATCAATAATGCATCTGTGTGCCTTTCTTACCACAACTACTTTAACTTTTTTGATAACCATGCTGATCTGTAAAATTTGAGATGAAACCTCAAGGTTCTTTTGATTTACATTTCTCTTATTTTCAGTGATTTGGAGTAGTTCTTTCATGTGACTATGAATACTTTATAATTCTTCTATTGAAAATTGTTTATTCATACCCTTTAACAACTTATCTATTGGGCACATTATATTTAAAAAATTAAAGAGAAATAGTTTCTGAGTAATTTAATAATTGTACTAATAAGGCTTGTATGTTTACTAAGAAAAGGAGTACAATGACACTTTCAAATGCCAAAGACCTCTCATAGATGGTCTTTGGCATTTGAAAGTGTCATTGAACTCCTTTTCTTATATACCAATGTAATTGATTTGGTTAATATAATATAGCGGTCATAGCAATGAGCTCACAATCTATGTGCCCTGAAAGAATGGGTATTCCTGATTGGTTTATAATTAAGAAGAAAATGAATGATACAATGGGAGGTGGAGTATATTGCAATGAGGGAATCGGAGCTACATGATTTGGATCAATTTCCATATCACCTATATGACAAAAGGAAGAATCCATATTTTTGCAGATCTGTCTGAATAAACACAATGAGCTGGAATCCTCTCATTAGCCAACACTTAGAATTTTTTTTTATCGTCTGATTAGATCTTGATCTGTGTAAGCCTTTGTCTAAGATTTCCCATCCTAGTTAATTTCTGAATGAGGAAGTAGAAAAGAGGAAAAACCTGTCTCAATACAATAATTATTTATTAATGCAAAAGATAAATAATTATTTCTCTTGGGAAATAGGTAATAGTCATGTATATAGTTACTAACTTTTTAATATATCTTGAATATTGACAAATATGAATTTGTCGGAGAAATTTGATTTTTTTTTCTAGACTGCTTCTTTTCTTATCTTAAATGTGATCATTTTATCTGTACAAATACTTTTTCATTTCATGTAAATAAAGTTACCTATTTTGCCTTTTGTAATTGATTTGGTTAATGATATATCTTTTATCCATAGTTATGAAAAATATAAAATCTACTTCTTTTCTGATTTTTTACAGTATTTAATGTAAACTCTGCATATTGCTTTGAAATGTATTATATAATATAAAATGTTCTAAGCCTATTTTTCATTAGATATGGAGTTCTTTTTCCTAATAATTCTTGTTTACTATTTTTTCAAACACTTGATTATTGAGTTTCATTGTTTCTGATTCTCCCTTGTTTTGTGTATTCCACTGATCAATCTCTGTTTTTCAGCCCATGCTAGATGGAGTTGATGACTGATGTTTTATAATATAGTTTGATATTTGGAAGTATAATTTCCTTTTTCATTTCTACCTCTTTTAATCATTTCCCTTGGTATTCATAGATCTTTGGTTTTCTCCAAATGGGTTTTGCTATTTTATCAAGTTCTATAAAATATCTCCTTGGCAATTTGATGGGTATAGCTTTAAAAAAATATAAATTGGGGCAGCTAGGTGGCGCAGTGGTTAGAGCACCAGCCCTGAAGTCAGGAGGACCTGAGTTCAAATCTGGTCTCAGACACTTCCTAGCTGTGTGACCCTGGGCAAGTCACTTAACCCCAATTGCCTCAGCCAAAAAGCAAATATATATATATTGACTTTGTTAGTATTGTCATATTTATTATAGTGATACAACCCCAACCAGGAACACTGAATATTTCTCCAGTTATTTAAGTTGTTCTTTATTTCATTAAAGAGCACTTTATTATTTAAACTAAACTAGCTTTTTATGTTCTTTGATGGACCAGTTCCCAGATATTTTGTGCATCCTATATTTATCTAAAATTTGGTTTTTCTTTTTGCTATTGCTTCAGTGATTTTAATATTATATAGAAATGCAGTTGATTTTTGATGGTTTATTTTGTAACCTGCAACTGTGCGGAAGCTATTGTCTTAGTATCTGTGTTGATTCCCTAGGATTTTCCAAGTATATTATCACATCATAATAGTAAGCAGAGTAGTCCTTGTTTTACATCTGAATTTATTGGAAAAGATTTTAATGTATTCTCATCACACATAATAATTGCTTTTGATTTCAGAGAGATGCTTTTAATATTTATATAAGGCCCTCTTATATACAAAGTATATGCTTATACTTTCCCTCTCATAAATAAGTGCCATACTTTCTCAGAGGGTTTTACTACATCTGTTAAAATAGTCATGTGGTTTTTTAGGTTTTGTTTTGAAAACAAATAATTATGCTGACTGCTTTCCTAATGTTGAACAAATCTTTGTTCAACAAATCCCACTTGGTCATACTGAATGATTTTTTTAATTAAAAATTTATCTTTATCTTTTCTTAGATATCAATTAAAAGTTTTGAGTTAATATTCACTACTATTAGTCTATTATTTTCTTATTCTATTTTTTCCTTCCCTGATTTCAATTTATTCTCCTCTAAATTTTAATATTAAATAGTAAAATAAGTAAATAAGTAAAATAAGTTATTTTATTTTGTGCTAATTTTAGTGTTTATTTGTTAATATTTTAATTTTTAAAATTCATATTCAGTTCATTGATCTAATTTTTTATCTCCTCAATTAGTCCTGTTTATTAATTTTTTTTAATTTGGGGTTTTTATGTTCATTTCCAGAGAACATTCTCTCTCTGAATTTCTTCATTATCTACCCTCTCTTTCTTTTTATTCTAGGTCCTCATTCTCCAGTTTATGTCCCCTTTACTTATTTATTTCTTCTGAATTTATCATAGAATCAGAATTTCTGAAGTACCCTGTGTAGACTCTTCACATCTTATTTCTCCACATCTTGTAGTTTCCCTTGTAGATTTCCCTTCTCTATTGTTTCTCCACATCTTGTAGAGTTTCCCTTGTAGATTTCCCTTCTCTATTGTTTCTCTACATCTTGTAGAGTTTCTCTTGCAGATTTCATTTCTCTATTGTACTCTTTAGCAGAAAATTCCTGCAGGTCTTAGAGAATATACTATTTCATGGCAGAAACCTATATCTCGGGGGGTGGAGCCAAGATGGTGGAGTGAAAACGTGACTCTCTGCGTCCTCCTCTGATCTTCTCTCAAATCAACAATAAAATAAGCCTCTGAACTGATCTTCAAGTCAACGAATCCAGAAATATTTGGACACTGCTTCCAGTTACCTCTGAAGAACTTCATATCAGGTCTGTTTAACTCGGACAGAGGGATAAACAGTTTACTCAGTGCAACCCGGAAATGAGGGTGGGACTCAGCTCAGCGTGGCAGAAACTCCAAACTCCAAACTCCAAACTCCAAACACCTGGAGTTTATCTGAGGCACTTGGGACACTCTGCCCTGATTGGGGGCAGGTATTCTGGCAGACTTGCCTTGTTTAAGGAGTAATTCGGACTTAGTCCTAGCCCCCACCGGCACAGCACCTTAAGTTAATTGGCCAGATTGCCCCAGGGCACATTACTACAGCTGCCACTTTTCTAGCCTTAAAGAGACCTCCACGCTGTCTAAAAAAATGAAGAAGCAAAAGAAAGCTTTCACCATAGACAGCTTCTATCGAGAGAAGGAAGGGCAGACCCCAGATCCAGAGGTTCCTTTAGACAAAACTCCAGAGGAAGTCAGCAAGGACCATCACTGGTCCCCTTTTCAAAAGGCCTTTCTGGAAGATTGCATAAAGAATCTCAAAAGAGAGCTGGAGGATAAATGGGAAAATAAACTGAAATCAGTGCAAGAAGGATATAAAGCCCTGCAAAAGAGATATGAAAGAGACACCAATTTATTGAAAAATAAAATTAGTTAAGTGGAAAAAGAGTGCAATGAACAAATTAGCCAGTTACAAAAGGAACTTAAAAAGGTAACTGAAGAAAACAACACTTTAAAAATAAGAATTGAACAAATGGAAGTGAACGACTCAATAAGACTTCAAGAATCAGTCAAACAAAAACAAAAAAATGAAAAATTAGAAGAAAATATGAAATATCTCTTAGGAAAAACAACTGACTTGGAAAATAGATCTAGGAGAGACAATCTAAGGATTATTGGACTTCCTGAAAGCCATGATGAAAAAAAGAATCTAAACACTATCTTCCAGGAAATCCTGAAAGAAAACTGAGGTTGTAGAATTAGAAGGCAAAATCACCATTGAAAGAATTCACCGATCACCTCCTGAAAGAGACCCCAAAATTAAAACCTCAAGGAATATCGCGGCTAAATGTCAGGAGTATCTCACCAAGGAAAAGATTTTGATAGCAGCTAGAAAGAAACAATTCAAATACCAATTATTGACAAATCTTGTCAATAATTAGAATCACACACGATTTGTCAGCCTCCACATTGAAGGATCAAAGGACCTGGAACCAGATATTCCGAAAGGCAAAGGAACTTGGATTACAGCCAAGAATAACTTATCCAGCTAGAATGAGCATCATCCTCCAGGGAAGAAGATGGTCATTCAATGATATAGGTGAATTTCACCTATTTCTAATGAAAAGACCAGATCTGAACAAAAAATTCGACCTCCAAACACAGAACTCAAGAGAAGCATAAAAAGGTAAAAAGGAAAGGACTCTTGAGAACTTTATTTCTACTATGGGGATACTTAAAGTTTGGGGGTATAATTAACTAGATATTACTTTGATAATATGAAAAAGAAAACTAGAGGGGGAAAGCTTATCATACTGGGGAAAAGAGGTAAAAGGTGGTAAAATAAGAATTTTTTTTAAAAAAAGGAGGTAAAAACAAGATAATATCTCATGAAGAGGCAAAGAAAATCTAATATAATTGAGAGAAAGAAGGGAGGGAGATGAACATTGTGTAAATCTTACTCTCATCAGTTTGGGCTCTAAAAGTGTATATCAGACATTTGATTTCACAAAGAAACTTGTCTGTTGCTAGAGGGAAGTGGGAGGGAAAGGAGGAAAAGAAAGGGATAAACTAATAGAAGGGAAAATAGAAGAATCAGGGGAAAGAAATTTAAAAAGGTGGAGGGGATCTAAAAGGTGGAGGATTGTTTGGGGGAGGGGTCATCAAAAGCAAAATACTGAGGAGGGGTGAAGGGAGAAGGGGAAAGGAAAGGGGAAAACATAACTTGGGTAAATAAGATGGCAGGAAATAAAGAATTAGTTATTCTAACTGTGAATGTGAATGGGATGAACTCTCCCATAAAGTGGAAGCAGATATCAGACTGGATTAAAAACCAGAATCCCACAATATGTTGTCTACAAGAAACACATCTAAAACATAGTGACACATATAGGATGAAGGTAAAAGGTTGGAGCAGAACCTATTATGCTTCAGGTGAACAAAAAAAAGCAGGGGTAGCAATCCTTATCTCAGATCAAGTAAAAGCCAAGATAGATCTAATCAAAAGAGATACAGAAGGAAACTATATTTTATTAAAGGGTACCATAGATAATGTAGCAATATCAATGCTAAATATATATGCACCAAGTGCAATAGCATCCAAATTCATAGGGGAGAAATTGAGAGAGATGCAAGAAGAAATAGATAGCCAAACTATACTAGTGGGGGATCTCAACCTTGCTCTCTCAGAATTAGATAAATCAAACCACAAAATAAATAAGAAAGAAACTAGGGAGGTAAACCAATTGCTAGAAAAGTTAGATATGATAGATCTATGGAGAAAATTGAATGGAGGCAGTAGGGAGTTTACTTTTTTCTCAGCAGTCCATGGAACTTATACAAAAATTGACCATATATTAGGGCATAAAAACCTCAAAATCAAATGCAGAAAGGCAGAAATAGTAAATGCATCTTTTTCAGATCATGATGCAATAAAAATCACATGCAATATAAGGCCAGGAGAAAATAGACCAAAAGCTAATTGGAAATTACATAATCTAATCCTGAAGAATGAATGGGTGAAAGAGCAAATTATAGACACAATCAGTAATTTCATCTAGGAGAATGACAATAATGAGACAACATACCAAAATTTGTGGGATATGGCCAAAGCGGTTATGAGGGGCAAATTTATATCTCTAGATGCTTACTTGCATAAAATAGAGAAAGAAAAGATCAACGAATTGGGCTTATTATTAAAAAAAAAAAAAAAACTTGAAAAATAACAAATTAAAAACCCTCAATTAAATACCAAATTGGAAATTCTAAAAATAAAAGGGGAAATTAATAAAATTGAAAATAAGAAAACTTTTGAATTAATAAATAAAATTAAGAGTTGGTTTTACGAAAAAACCAACAAAATAGATAAGCCTTTAGTTAATTTGATAAGAAAAAGGAAAGAGGAAAATCAAATTGTTAGTCTCGAGAATGATAAGGGAGAACTTTCCTCCAATGAAGAGGAAATTAGAGCAATAATTAGGAGTTACTTTGCCCAACTTTATGCCAGTAAGTTTGATAATCTAAATGAAATGGAGGAATATCTACAAAAATATAGATTGCCCAGGTTAACAGATGAGGAAATAAATTATTTAAACAGTCCCATATTAGAAAAAGAAATAGAACAAGCTATTAACCAACTCTCTAAGAAAAAATCTCCAGGGCCAGATGGATTTACATGTGAATTCTACCAAACATTCAAAGAACAATTAATTCCGATACTATACAAACTATTTAAGAAAATAGGGACAGAAGGTATACTACCAAATTCCTTCTATGAGACTGATATGGTGCTGATAGCTAAACCAGGTAGGGTGAAAACAGAGAAAGAAAACTATAGACCAATTTCCCTAATGAATATTGATGCAAAAATTTTAAATAAGATATTAGCAATGAGATTACAGAAAGTCATCCCCAGGATAGTACACTATGACCAAGTAGGATTTATACCAGGGATGCAGGGCTGGTTCAACATTAGGAAAACTATCAGCATAATCAATTATATTAATAACCAAACTAACAAAAACCATATGACTACCTCAATAGATGCAGAAAAAGCATTTGATAAAATCCAACACCCATTCCTATTAAAAACACTAGAGAGTATAGGAATAAATGGGCTTTTCCTTAAAATGATTAGTAGCATCTACTTAAAACCATCAGCAAGCATCATATGTAATGGAGACAAACTAAAACCATTTCCAATAAGATCAGGAGTGAAACAAGGCTGCCCACTGTCACCATTACTATTTAATATTGTATTAGAAATGTTAGCTTTGGCAATAAGAGAAGAAAAAGATAAAAGGAATTAGAGTAGGTAATGAAGAAACCAAATTATCACTCTTTGCAGATGACATGATTGTATACTTAGAGAACCCTAGAGACTCAACTAAAAAACTACTAGAAACAATTCACAACTTTAGTAAAGTTGCAGGATTCAAAATAAATCCACATAAATCATCAGCATTTTTATGTATTACCAACAAAGTTCAGCAGCAAGAGTTACAAAAAGAAATTCCATTCCAAATAACAGATGATAGTATAAAATATTTGGGAATCTATCTGCCAAGGAAAAGTCAGAAACTATATGAACTAAACTACAAAACACTTTCCACACAAATAAGATCAGACTTAATCAATTGGAAAAATATTAAGTGCTCATGGGTAGGCAGAGCGAATATAATAACAATGACAATACTATCCAAACTAATCTACTTATTTAGTGCCATACCAATCAAACTCCCAAGAAATTATTTTACAGATCTAGAAAAAATAGTAGCAAAGTTCATTTGGAAGAACAAAAGGTCAAGAATTTCAAGGGAATTAATGAAAAAAAAGGCAGATGGAGGTGGCCTTTCTGTACCAGATCTAAAACTATATTATAAAGCAGCGGTCCTCAAAACCATTTGGTATTGGCTAAGAAATAGAGCAGTCGATCAGTGGTATAGGATAGGATATCAGGACAATCTAGGCAATAACTTTAACAATTTAGTGTTTGATAAACCCAAAGACCCCAGCTTTTGGGATAAGTACTCACTATTCGGCAAAAACTGCTGGGAAAATTGGAAACTAGTGTGGAAGAAGTTAGGGCTTGACCCACACCTAACACCACATACCAAGATAAGATCTAAATGGGTCCATGATCTAGATATAAAGAGTGATATTGTAAGCAAATTAGAGGAATGTAGTATTTTTTACCTTTCAGATCTGTGGAGATGGAATAAATTTATGTCCAAAGAAGATCTGGAACTCCTAATTGAACACCAAATAGATAATTTTGATTATATTAAGGTAAAAAGTTTCTGTATAAATAAAACTAATGCAGACAAGATTAGGAGGGAAGCATCAAATTGGGAAATCATCTTTACATTTAATGGTTCTGATAAAGGCCTCATTTCTAAAATATACAGAGAATTGTCTCATATTTATATAAGAATTCAAGCTATTCTTCAATAGATAAGTAGTCAAGGGATATGAACAGACAATTTTCAGATGATGAAATTAAAACCATCTCTAGTCATATGAAAAGTTGCTCCAAATCACTATTGATCAGAGAAATGCAAATTAAGGCAACTCTGAGCTACCACTACACACCTGTCAAATTGGCTAAAATGACAGGAAAAGATAACGATGAGTTTTGGAAGGGATGTGGGAAAACTGGGTCACTAATACATTGTTGGTGGAACTGTGAATGGATCCAACCATTCTGGAGAGCAATTTGGAGCTATGTTCAAAGAGTTATCAAACTGTGCATACCCTTTGACCCAGCAGTGTTTCTATTGGGCCTATATCCCAAAGAGATCTTAGAGGAGGGAAAGGGCACCACATGTGCAAGAATGTTTGTAGAAGCCCTTTTTGTAGTGGCTAGAAACTGGAAACTGAATGGATGCCCATCAATTGGAGAATGGCTGAATAAGTTATGGTATATGAATGTTATGGAATATTATTGCTCTGTGAGAAACGACCAACAGGACGATTTCAGAGAGGCCTGGAGAGACTTGCATGAACTGATGCTGAGTGAAATGAGCAGAACCAGGAGATCATTATACACAGCAACAACAATATTACATGATCATCAATTCTGATGGACATGGCTTTCTGCAACAAAGAATTGTCTCAAACCAGTTCCAATTGTTCAGTGAAGAAAACCATATACACCCAGAGAGAGGGATATGAAATATGGACCACAAGATAACATTTTCATGCTCTCTATGATGTTTGCTTGCATTGTGTTTCCTTTCTCTGATTTTCTTTTTTTTTCTTGTAGATAGGATTTTTCTTGCACAACTTGTCAAGTATTTCAACATTATTAACATGTAGTGGATTTCCTGCCATCTAGGGGAGGGGAGGCGACTGGGGGTAAAATTTGTAATGGAAAGCTTTGTAAAGATCAGTGCTGAGGAACTACCCATACTTATGTTATACAAATAAAAAGCTTTAATAAAAAAAAAAGAAACCTATATCTCGTCTGCCCCTAGTCCTTCTCTTACCACTTTGAATTCTATAGCCCACTATTGAATTCTTCCTTCTGGTCACTATCCTTCCCTATGTACATCAAAATCTCCTCCCTGGGTCCATGCCTTCCAATTTCTGCAGGTTCCAAATGATCTTAGGAGTTCCAACTCCTAAAATCCCATCCTGTCAGAGCTAAGACAAGTTATCATTTTAAGCAGTAAATATAAGAATATCAGATTAATAGGGAATAGATTCTCCTGCCAACTATGTCATTGTAAGGGGACTGATCTTTTCAGTATATATATTTCAGTACATATTGTTATTAATTTTTTAATATATCTTGAATATTAAACTTTTATCAGAGAAATTTGATACAATTCTTTTCTTCTAGACTACTTTTCTTTTCATCTTAAATGTGTGGGACACAGATCCTCAGAGAGAATACTGAGATAGCCAAGAAAAGGCTAGCCCATCCCAAATCAGTAGGAAATATATGTAAATTTATTAGAATTCGTTTGAATTGGGATTTTTGGCTGTCTTTACTCACAAGATCCAGTTTTGGGCAACAGGAAGACAAAATGACATAATGGATCCTTGCATCAATCCCAGGCTAGGTCAGGTATTATTTGGAAACACTTACTATTGTTTTTGTTATCTATTATTAATTATAAGATAAGATTTGGGCCTAAGGTTTTCTTACATAAACCTTACTTATCCCTGTCTCTCTGTTCCTCCATTCTCCTGCAGAGATCTTTTTTTTTTTTTTTTTTTTTTTAAGCTTATAATGCTACTGAAGTAGGAGTTATTGAGGTCATAACAAATTTCTGCAGTTTGGATCTCCATGGTAATGGAAAGAGTAATGGAGAACTAGATTGTAGGCTTATATTTTGTTGTAAACTCTTGAGTCCTGTAGTAAAGCACTGATAGCAGGAGCATTGTGGGCAATGGCAAAGTGAATGAACATGAGTTAGGTATTAGTACATACATGGAGATTCTTTTTAATCCTCTTTTGGATTCCTATTGACTTAGACTATTAAAATTACTAAGGTTGCTTTATCTTTGGCAAATAATTTTTGTTTTAAAGAGGTTTGAGAAACAGATTAAAGATAATGTCCACATGACCTGGAAGTCTCAAATTACAACTTTTCATATGTAAAAAATTCCCCAAAGCCAAAATTGGGGTGGGTATGACTATATATGAAGGACTAGGTGGATTTTGAGAGCATTTGTTTTTCCATACTTGAAAAAATTAATTATTTTCACAAGCTGTTACAAAGGCCTTGTTGAATCTGTGGAAGGGAAAGAAGAAGGAGAATAGGATATAGGTATAAGGGAAAATATCTGGAAAAAAAGGATTTCCTTTTATCTAGGTCCTTAGATGGACGAATTTCACAATATTCAATTTTTAATTATATTTTTAGTTTGTTTTTAATGTACATTGTTTTATGAATTATGTTGGGAGAGAAAAATCAAGCAAAAGGGAAAAATCATGGGAAAGATTAAAAAGAAAAAACAGAAAAAAGAAGTGAACATAGCATGTGTTGATTTACATTCAGTCTCCTTAGTTCTTTTTCAGGTTGCAGATGGCATTTTCTGTCAAAAGTCTATTTGGATTGCTTTGTATCACTGAACTACTGAGAAGAACCAAGGCTTTCATAGTGGATAAAAGCAAGTACATTCTTGCTTTTATTGTGTAAAATATATTCCTGGTTCTGCTTATTTTGTTCAGCATCAGTTTGTATAAATCTTTCCAGGCCTTTCTATAATCAGCTTGTTCATCATTTTTTATAGAACAATAATATTCCATTACCTCCATGTACCACAATTTGTTCAGCCATTTCCCAATTGATGGGCATCCATTCGTTTTCCAATTATTTGCTACCATACAATATTCATTTATATAAATCCTATAGACAAAACAGTAAGGTTATGATTTGTCTTGTTTTTTTTGACACAGTTAAGAATATATGCTTGATCTCTCCCTTCCTTGCCACAGATTTCTACTTCCATCTGAATTTCTCAATTTACCTGTTGAATTGGCTATTACCAATTTTTTTGTGGCTCAGCTTGTTAAGAGTAATGGAGTTTCACTGCTGCTAATTTTTAGCTATTGAGATCCCTACCATTTCCCCTTAGTCTATCTTTTCAACCATCTCCTACAAAACTTAAAGCTCCCATTCTAACAAAAAACCACCCCAACAAATCCCAGCCTTCATTTTGCAATCCCTTAATAGTTTCCTGCTTTCCTGATCTAGGAAGAAATACAGCTCCCTGAGTCTTTAGTGACCTTGCAAGGCTGACAGTTATAAGTGCATTTAGTAAATGGAATTAACATTGTAAAGGGTCTACTTTGGGATGTAAGTATTATGTAGGTCTGCCAGGTTTGTGCTAGACAGAATGAATACTGCATAAAAGGCCAGGACAGAGTTTGAAAGTCTCCATCTGCTTTCTGCTCCCCAGTTGTCCTTGTCCTGGCTTTATTTGCATGACAATCATGATGGATAGCCCTTTTCCATGCCATTCTCAGCTCTTAATTTTTATCTTTTGGTGGGTTTACTGTAATGGGAATTGGAATTGTACATTCACTATCAGAGATTTAACAAGAGTTCAATTTTCAAACCCCAAGTCATTTAATTAAGACCAAGGATCTCAAGTAGATACCAGAGAATAGAATGTTGTGCTATGTACCATCTTATATGTCCTATGTCCTCAAGAACTTTTATCTTTCCCTGCCTCAGCTATGTTTTCTATCTATTGCATTTCAGCAGAAAATAGCAAATACAATCGCAGATGGCTCTGAAAAGAATAAATAGTTGAACAGGTATCAACAAGTACCCGAGATCAGCTTAGTGTCAATAAGACCAGCAGAGAAGATGCCCAAGAGATCATGGACCTAGCAGAGTACAGTACTGTGACACTACCTGAAACAATATTTCAATATTTGAATAGTATATGGAAAATGACTCACAACTAGCCCTTGGAAAAAAATGTATGCATGATATACTTTTAGGTTTAATCTGCATTATTATCATTCGCCATCATTTTCTTGTTTAAATAATCAGCAAAATAACAAAGCAAGTCATGATTTCTTTGCTTATTTCTGAGGTATAAATACTCAAATTAGAAATTATACAGCTAACTATATTAGCAGGCTGGTCTGAGCTGGTTCTAGCATCTCTGATTTAGAGATATAAGTTGCTTTGAATATGTGTATTCTATGTATGTCCTAACATGAGTGTATTTCCTATTTGGAAACCTTTCTGCATGGTTTCTTGGTAAGCATCCTTGCATAGTAGTAAAACCAATATTAGAATAATATTTGTTTCAAGGAGAAACATCCCAACAAAATATATAGTTTTTCTCAGTCAAAAAGAAAAACTAAAAAGAAAAGCAATTGCTTGGTGGCTTTGGTGGGTACATGAGAAAGGAAATGAAAATGGTTGATAAAATCTTAAAATTCTCCTTTAAGACATTAGTATATTAAGTATTCATCCATTTTATTTTATGGGGTTCATTATTTGTTCCATGTCCAGATGGTTGAATCCAAAGTGGATAAGAAACTCATAGAAAAATAGAAAACAGAACTGGTATTTTAAATTGTTATCATATTGATTAGACAATATTAGTATAGAAATAGGGATGAATACCTTTACTATTAAGAGATACCTTGTTTTCCAGAGCTCAGCAAGTTAGCTTTGCCCTGAGCTTGGCTTATCTTTGTGCTCACCCTCTGAATAAACTTGGATGCATCAAAATCATAGAATTATTTCACACTAGACCAGGTTAGAGAAACACCTGTGGGAACCATGTTCTGGTCATGAAGCCCTGCAATAAATCAGATTTGTCTCATTGTCACTGTTATTCCTCGTTGTCATAACTAGAGCTCCCTGGGTAGCCACTGCTATATGTATTGAGGCTTTCCTTTGCTCAAGGGGGTCTCCTCCTAGAGCAGGACCCAGCATACATGTCTGATTTTCCTCTTCCAATAAAGAGAACTTTTTGTTTATAGCCACTGTTAGCTCTTTGGTTTTGTTTTATTTTATTTTATTTTTCAGAGTTAATGGTGGTTGTGATAAATTTTGTGTGCTCTTTGGTAATTTTAAAAAATTAACAGCAGTTGCATAATTTCTATGACTCTTTGGTCATTTATTTTCAGGGTTTGACATCTTAAAAAGATGATGAGATTTTCACACATGCCAGACTCATATATGGGTAATAAAGATAGAATAGAAATTTGACTAGACTGGTAAATCAGGAGAGTGCGATAGATTGTGTTTTCCTAGATTTCAATAAAGCATCTGAAAAAATCATGTGATTTTCATGTGAATAAGATGGAGAGATATAGGTTGGACAAGAGTAAAGTGTATAAGGTACTAGTCAAACAGCTTAATTAATTGCTGTGGCAATTTTGAATGAATATTAACTTGTTTACCATGTCATAGCATGCTTTCAAGACTGCAGGCCAACTCAAAAGAGTTTTGTTAAACATTTAAGCTTTAAGCAAACTTAATAAAAACTGTTTTTTTAGTTTTGTTTATTTTGACATGAGGCCTATCTGTTCTTTGCTTTGTGAGCTTAAAATTTTTTTAACAATGATCCAATTTGTATAATGACACAAAGCTGGGGGAAAGTTTAGACAGTGGATGAATGGATGGATAGATAGTTATAAGTCCAAAAAGTGATTTAGACACTTGACCAAATATAATGAGATGGAATTTCAGAGTGATAAATATAAGATCTTAAACTTGGATTAGGATGTAAAGTATAGGATTCAGTCAGAAACATCTAGAATTCAAATCTCACCTCAGACATGTCTTATCTATAGTGAGAGAAGCATGCAAAGTTGTCTTTAATATCCCTCCAAGATCTGAATATATTATCCTATGATTCTACGAATTTCAAAGTATAAGTTGAGGAAAGTGCGAATAAATAGTAGGTCTTCTGATTAAGACCTGAAAACTTGGGAGATTTTGAGATGTATATAAATTATAGTAAGATAAGGAAGCCTTTAGTTTGCATTAAGACATGAGATCCAGGACTAGAAAGATAATAGTTTGTATTTTGCCCTAGTCAGACCACATCTTGAATATTGTATTCAATTTAGGGTGACATATTTTGGAAGAACAATGATAACCTGAAGGATTCCAGAAAAGAGGACAGAGTAATGAAGAATCTTGAAATTAATTATTCCATTTTAGTTGAAGGAACTGTAGATGTTTAGCCTAGATCAGACTAAAATTTTAGGGGATATATGATGACTTTATTCATGTTAGAAGGGATGCTATGTAGAAGAGAGATTAGACTTGGCAGAACTAGGAACAATCATTAGAAATTGAAATGAAGCAGATTGAGGCTTTTTATAAAGGGAAACTTGCTGGCAATTCAATCTATTCGAAAGTAGAATGAGCTGTTCTGGTGGTTAATGGGTTTTTCTTTACTATAAGTTTTCAGGCAAAGATTGAATAACTATAAGAGTATGTTGTAAAGGGAATTTTAAAAGCTGTTCTTGGGAGTAAGTCGTCTCTGATGTCCCTTCCATCACCAACATCTCAAGATTGTACTTTTAAAAATTTCTCAAAAAGATTTGGCCTGTCACATCTTTCTTCTTGCCATATACATGTGAACCCATACTTTATGCATGCAACAAAGGTCATCCAGGAGCAAGATTTAAATTGTTTTCTTTTGTGTCCTCCATGTATTAACATTCTTTATTCCTTGTGTTGACAACATTCATATGCATTAATATTATATTACTAGGAAATAGAAAATTTTATAGGTTCATTTATGACTTAAAATACTACAAATTTTTCTGCACGTTCATTTACTTTTCCAGGTAATTGTTTATTTTGACCATTTTTTATTATTACAGAGCAGGGAGAAGGAGGATATATGCTGTGTAAGTGTAGCCTCAAACCACTATAAAATAAATTACCTTCTGCAGTTTCCTCTTTATTAATGCTACTTGCAACTTGGACCTCATTTTAGAGATTTACTTCGTTATTTTTAAACACCAATACCATGGATAGTTTAGTGGGATATTTTTAGCACCTTTTTTTTTTTTACCAGCTCAACTGGTATTTTGTCATTTTCCCTTGTAAATATTTCTCTTTTTTTGTTGTGTTTGATGTTAAGAAACAGAGAAGAGATATTTGTAGTGCTGTGAAGCAACAGATTTACCAGATAGTTTTAATTTCTTCTAAGATAGATGGGATCATTTTCTTTCATGGATATTTCATGTTCAGCACATAAATATGGCTTGCTTTTCTAGGCACTTATATGTTAAATATTCATAATTTGAAACTGACAACATAAGATGTTCTAAATTCTTCAAATACGAGAACATAACTTTCTATACCAAAGAACCACTAGGAAATAAACAGACAAAATAAGATAAAATCCTATAAGACATGTAAGAAACATTGAAAGACACATTTTGAATAGCAAAATAACAACCAGAAATAAATCTTTAAAATAACGTATTTAAATGAGTAGCATTATTTAATGGTGACAAAAGTCATGATATTTTAAAACCATAAATTTAGATGACACCTGATCTTCCAAATAAACCTCCATACAGATTAGGAAAATCAAGGTCTAAAAAGGTTAAGTCACTTTTCTAAGATCACATGTGTAGTCAGATCTAATTTTGAATTCGGGTCCTCTAACTCCAAATCCAACTGTCTTACTTGTCTTTCTTCATGATGATGATAAATGTGTTAGGGTTTTCAAATATTAAATTAGAAAATACAGTGGAAAAAGCAGTGACTCATTTCAGAGGACCTGAGTTCAAATTCTATCTCTAACATTTGATACTTTTATGAATTTGAATCACTTAACCTCCCTGAACTTTAAATTCCTCTTCTGTAATATGGAATTAAGATAAATGGTGCAGTGAATTTTTTTCTAGCTCAAATCAGAATTAAATATTAAATGTAATAAAGTAAAATTGAAAATTTAATTTTAAAATTAAATAAGAAAATTTTTACCTTCCTAGACCAAAACAATTCACAGAACTATTAAAATACAGCACAATACATTTGGCCAAAAATATCTCATAGTTGATACAAGTTACAGAACAAGTTGTTAATCTAATCAAACATGCTCAGATAACCATAAGAAAGTATATGAATGACAAATTATTTGATAGAAATAAAATCTCAAACTAAGATTAATGCTGTAATCTATTGTAGAGAAGTTACAGGTTCATGAAATTTAGGTGTCGGAAGGGATCTCAGCATCGATGTAATTCAAACCTCATTTTTAATATTATTTCTTGATGTTTCATAGATTTTAGTTTTAGCTTTTAATTGTCCAATTCAAATTTTTAAGGAATTAATTTCTACAATGAGCTTTGCTTCTCTTAAAAACAATTCTGTTTTTAAGGAGTTATTTTCTTTAGTGAATTGTACATCTTTTCCCATTTTTGATGTTTCTTTTACCAAACTATTGACTCTTTTTCATGATTTTCTTCTGTCTTGTTTTTTTCTAATTTTTCTTCTTATTTACTTTTAAAAATCCTTTTTAAAAAAATCTAGGACTTCTTTTTTGAGCCTGAGACCAATTTTTATTTTTCTTTGAAGTTTCACATGTAGATATTTTAACACTGTTGTACTTCTCTAAGTTTGTGCCTTAATCCTCCCTGTCACCATAATGACTTTCTATAGTCAAATTCTTGGGGGGTTTTTTGGGTTGTTTTTGTTTGTTTTTCTTGCTTATTTTTCTATTTTATGACTTTATACTTTTATGTGAGAGTTAGGCTCTCCCCATTCACTGTGGCAGGCTGTTTCTGCTGGGGATTGGGGCCTTGCTGAGGCTTTCACTAGGCCTCAAGGCTTAGCTGCTGGTTTGCACTGGAGGTTTGGAAGGAGGGTCTCCCAGTTTCCTGGCCTGGGGTGGGAGTGGGGCATGGGGCAGTGAATCTTGATGTGCTGGTGGTCTGACTCTGCTAGCTTGGCTCTGGGGCTGCTGCCTGTGCAGTGCCTGCCTAGTAGATGGACCCCAAGTAAGACAGACCTTTCCTACTGTGCTGGTAAATTATTTCCTGCTTCTAAAATGGCTCAGAGGCATTTTTTCAAGGATGTTAAGTAGGGAATTTGAGTGGGCTCCAGGGAGTTCTGATCTCATGCCACGATCTTGGTACCAGAAATCCAACATTAAGATTCTAAAGGGACTCTTTTTCTTTTCCTTTTATTAGAATGTTAGCACTATATCTTCATGTAACTACTTTCACTTGTTCAAATATACTCATCTAGATTTCCCTGGATCCTTGTGCTTTTATTTTGTAATTCCACTTCAGCTCTGATTTTTTGATCAAATAATGCTTTAAAGTCTTCTTTCCCCTAATAGTTCATTTTCTCCTCCAATAGGATTATATTCACTTTTTCAGGATACATTATTCTTATATATATATATGTATATATGTGCATATATACATATATATTTATTATATTTTGCCTCTTGACATATATTCTAAAAGCTAATCTAATTTATAAAAAACAACTTCCAGGTTTTATGTGATCTAGACTTTATTTCTTTGGTACTTAAGCTACTTTGTGGATATTTGCAATATTTTTTCTTTGAAATGGGAGCTCTGTATTTTGGTATGTTATTCCTAGGATTTTTACTTTTGTGGTTCCTTTGAGGAGATGCTTGGTGTGTACCATCAATTTTTACATTGCTTTCTGGTTTAGCTAGATCTTTGCAATTTTCATCTATGATTTCTTCAACTATAACACTCAGGCCTTAAATTTTTTTTATCTTATTCTGAACTTATAAAATAAAACAATATTTCCATAATGAGCTGAATAGAAAAACAATGATTTCAATGAAACTTTTGTGTGTGTATATATACATATATGTAAAATGATATTTCTACTGATCAGTTTTTCTCTGGATGAAGATAGTGTCTTCCTTCATATATCCTTTGTAGTTAACGTGGGTAATTATAATAAATAAAATGACTTAATTGCTCAAAGTTGTTCTTAAGACAATATTGTTGGGACAGCTAGGTGGTACAGTGGTTAGAACACAGGCCCTAAAGTCGGAAGGACCTGAGTTCAAATGTGGCCTCAGACACTTAACGCGTCCTAGCTGTGTGACCCTGGGCAAGTCACTTAACCCCAATTGCCTCAGCAAAAAACAAACAAAAATCAATATTGTTGTTGTAATATTATTACCTTTTGTAACATTCTCTTGGTTCTGCTCATTTTGCTCTTTGTTATTTTGTGAACACCTGTCCGTGATTTTCTAAGATCATTGAGCTCATCATTTCTTATAACATATTAGTATTCCATTACAATCATATGTCACAACTTGTTAAGCCATTCCCTGATTGGCAAGCCTCCCTAGAACTCCCAGTTTTTTTTTTTTTACCATCACAAAGAAAACTGCTATAAATATTTTAAAACATATACCTTTTCCCCTGAACTTTGTTGGAGGAAGATCTAGTGCTGATATTTTCAATATGATTTTAACAGAGTAAAATGATCTTTAAGTTATTTCTCTACATGTTTTTGAGGTTAGATATGTTTGATGCCATACTTTTAATATTTTCTGCTCTTTAAAAATCTTTTAATTTTTGTGCCATTATTTCTTACTCTGTCCTTGGGTCCCTCATTTCTGTTTGGCCTATTTTAATTTTCAGAGAATCCATTTTTTGGATATAGTTTACTTCTTTCTCCTCTAAGCTACTTATTTTCCTTTCAGTTCTTTTCTCAAGAGCTTTAATTTAATTTTAAATCTCATTTATTCTAGACATTGTATGGTCCTTGGTAAAATTCATTATTTCCTTTGAGTCTCTGCTGACATTAGATTTGCAAAAGTTTTTGATACTGGCGAGTGATTTCATTTCTCCAGTTTTAGTATCTGAATTGTTTTCTGTTTTTTGTTTTGTATGTGCCTGGAGCTTGGGGAAAATAGAGGAAATGAGGCTGTTCTTCCCCTCTTGACCTTGCCTGTATTCCTAGGTTCTTTTGCTGACTTCCACTTCCCAGGGTTTAGATTCTCCTCTCTTGTGATCTCTTTCTCTGGTGGCTCAGAACAGAGCATTAGAGGCTTAGGAACCCTTAGATCTGGGATGACTCCTGGTTTAGACAGTTTAAATCAGTTTTGAGTGTTGCCACATTCAGCACCATCATGGTTAGTACTATACTAGACTTCCCAGGTTATTACCTGGAGCTTCCTCTGGGGAGAAAGCTGCCTCTGAATACAAAGTTTTAAAAGCTACAAGTATGCTTTCTCAGGTGACAGTAAAGTTGGGTTTTCTGGAAAGGTTTCCTTTCCTTTTGCTTATGGATTTCTGCATGACTAGTTCTGCAATTCTGAGTTGTTAGAAATCACTTAAAAATAGTTTCTCATTGGATTTCTTTATAATTAACCAGTCTGGTGTGAACTTAAGGGTTTCATTGAAATGGGTAAATGGGAGTTATGTGGTCTGACTCCTTTTAAAGGAGTCATCTTGGCATTCAGCTCCTATTTGAGTTCAATCAATAAATCAGATTCAATTGAATACAGATTCAGTATATTCCTTTGAATCATAGTCACTGTAGAAGTGGCTTATTTGCTATCTTAAAGAATTTGTATAACAGCAACAAGAAAGTTATTCAATGATCAATTTTAATGGATGTGGCCCTTTTCAACCATAACATGATTTAGGATAGTTCCAATGATCTTGTGATGGAGAGAGCCATCTACACCCAGAGAGAGGACTATGGAAACTGAGTGTTGATCACAACACAGTATTTTTACTTTTTTGTTGTTGTTTGCTTGCATTTTGTTTTCTTTATCATTTCCCCCCCCTTTTTTCATCTGATTTTTTTTTGTCCTGCATAATAATTGTGGAAATATATGTAGAAGAATTGCACATGTTTGACATATATTGGATTACTTGCTGTCTAAGGAAGGGGTTGGGGAAAGGAGGGAGAAAAAATTTGGAACACAAGGTTTTGTAAGGGTGAATATTAAAAATTATATGTGCATATGTTTTGAAAATTAAAAAAGCTTTAAAAAAATTTGTAAAGAGATTAAGTGGGAAGAGGTAGAGAAAGTCTATGATCCAGGTAGAAATTTCAGTGGCTGGAAGTAGAGGAAGAAAGGATCATATACACTTAAGCTAAAAACTGGTAGCCCTGAACTAACCAGCAAAAGGGAAAAGAGAAGGTAGGACAAAGCTGTGTCGAAGAAGGAACTTTGATGGAAAGCTATGAATGCTACAGACATCTTGGAGCAAAAGACCCTGGCTGACATACCAGTTTACCCATTTCCTCAAGAATTGAAGTAAGTCTAGTAAAAAGGTCAGCTCTTTCCAACTTTCTTTCTATTATTTGCTGAGATTGTACAAATGGATGCTTATTTTTCTCTTGTATAGGTAGATGTTTGAAATGGGGTTTTGTATAAAATATTGTGTTAAAAATTAGGTGATTACCTCCAAAAATCATTTCATAGAAACCAATTTTTAAAAGAAAAACTAAAGATTAATATAGTATTTTGACTGAACATTTATTCAAAATACATTTAAACACACATATGCACAAAAAATTAGTCTTTTTCTTCAAGGGCATCACAATGTAATGGGGAAGACAAAACATAAAAAGAAATTGAAAAGGGTGGATGATGATGAAGTCTTCCAGCCAAATATGGAATGTTAGGATGATTTTTCTGCTGTCTTCCTTAAGGAGAGGATTTGGAAAGAGCTCTCTGATGTCCACCTTGTGCTCTCTGATTTCTACCAGAGCCAGAGAGGACTTCAAGGGCAGGTGATACTGAGGAGGGATGAATTTTAGAGTTAATGTGATCCTATAGGATGATGATTTTCTGCAGACCAGGATAAAGTCCAGGAGAGCAACTGGATGAGAAATGGACATATAACGCTCCCACCCAATACCCATCCCTGCCACATTTTAAGACCTGTTAAGTGTCACTTACATAGTCCAAAACTAAGTCAATTTCAGCTGCACCAAAACTTTGGAAATTCTATTAGGAAAAGAATCAAACATGTTCTCAAAGCAAGGAATATCAGTCCAACTTCATGACGGGATGATGAGAATGCTTTTCCTGACCCCTTTTTCTTAGTATTGAATGGACTATTGGACCTGATTAGTGAGGAAGAACTTAACTATTCCAAGCTTCTCTGGGAATTCTACAAACTTTGTGATTCCTTCTAACATAAAGTGATGTTTAGTATTTTTGCTATACTTGATCTGTATGGTTCTTGACCTATGCTTGCAGATGGAAAAGCTGGTTGTGGTTATAAGAAAAACAGAGGAACTGTTGTGATAGACCAAGTGAAGTTAATAGAAATTTATGCAAGACCACAGTTAAAAAATAAAAACTTTATGAATTTTACCCAGATTGAGCTGTAAGTCAGATTCTTGCTTGTCAGTGAGGTTTCAAGTCAGGTTTTAAAGGTGAGTCAGGTCCCAGTGAAGCTCTTTCTAGTTACTAGACTTTGAGACACACCACAAAATAGGGAACAAAGCATGCAAGGAGAGTTTCCCCTTTAAAAATGAAGTCAACACATTTATATATAACCACAATAGAAATGAAATCTATAAAATCTAAGACAAATTGAATTCATGTATTAAAGCTTTCTTTCAAAAGAGGGATCCTTTGATCTGAAATAGAGGGCACCAAGTAGATTTTTGGTCGAATGAATAAATGGTTGCTAGCAATGAAATGTTTGTTTTTATCATTCACTTTTGTATGTGATAAAATGTGTTCAGTGAAAAGGGTGTTCAATTCCTGGTCGAATTGAAATGAATTTTTTTTTTTTCTCTCAGAAAAGCAGAGATAAACCTCTGAAGCAGTTTTTGCAGCTTCCTGAAGTTCGGTTTATCTGGCATTCTAGACTCCACCCTGCAGTTATTGTCCTTTTAACTTTTTTCTTACATATCTAAACTAGAAAAGGGAACCTTTTCTTGAACTCTTAGAAAATAGCCTTGAGGGGAAATGTATCTCACAGGAAAAAAAATAGATAAAAAAAATACTTTTGAGAAAAAAAGCATTTTTGGGGTAGGTAGTTTTTGGACCTCTCTGAATGACTGTTGAAATTTAATTATCTAGTAAATTTAGAAACAAAGTCCCTAAAAAGGGAAAGGAAAGTAGGACAGAATATAAATTGAAAGTTCTCAAGTAAAAATTCAAGCTGGAAAAATGTTTTATGTGACAAAAATGGAATGATACCTGTAAACTTAGATGTTTCACCTGTGATTGCCCTTAATAAGGTGTTATAGTGAATTATAAATTCATAAGAACATAGTACTAATTAGCAAAAGAGAATGTAGAAAAATGGAAAAAAAGGAAACTAGTTCCCACACATTTAAAACATAATTTTGAAGGAGAGAAATAGAAAATGAAATACTGTTAATAAAAATGCAATATTATAATTTGCAACAATTAGTCTGACATTGGAAAAAGAATGAAAAAAATTTAAAGAATTTAAATTGGAAAAGTGTGGTCCAAATAAAAGGCAATAATAACTGTAGATATGCTTTTGGCACTAGTAAGTAGAAAAGTTAAGGGCAATTTTGTGTGTGTGTGTGTGTGTGTTTATACATATATGTATATATGTTATTGTTAAGTTATTTGTTTTTAGTCAGGTCCAACTCTTCCTGACCCCAGTTAAAGTTTTTTAGGCAAAGATACTGGAATGGTTTGCCATGTCCTTCTCCACTTTGGTTTCCACAAGAGGAAACTGAGGCAAAGTGACTTGTTCAGAGTCAAATAATAAGTGTTTGAGGCTTTATTTGAACTCAAGAAGATGAGTCTTCCTGACTCCAGGTCCAGCACTTTATCCATGATTCCATCTAACTGCCCAGCATATGCATATGGCAAGCCATAATTAATTAAGTGAATGACAGTGGCTGTTTTTTTTTTTTTTTTTCTTACAGCAAGAACAATGAACTAGTGGTGACTTTTCATTTAAACAAAGTTGTCCCCAATACTTAATTGGTCAAATCTCAAGCTCTGTCTCTTTTTGACATAGCTTCTGGGTAATCTCTGGATGTATATAATTTCTTGGTCACTTAAGGGCTTCCAAGCACTCTAGACTTGGAAGTCCCCAGACTACAAGAGTCACTGCACCCTGACCTACACTCCAGATGCATTTCCATTCCATATGCAGATGAGGTTAGACTAAGTCCTTGTTAACCAGATAAAAGAGAAAATCCTTGCAGGGTGTCATTTAAAAACAGTTTTAGAAAAATGGACTCTTCAGCATGCACCAAAAATTATTGTTCATTTTCATGAAACAAAAATTTAATTGAACTTTCATCTGAACTCTTAATTATTAAAGCCTATAAATTACAACTCAGAAATGATTTGCATAGATATATTTAATCTGTCCCTTTTGGAATTCTCTCTCTCTAAGCAGAAATACCTAGAATTAGATTTGCTTAATTAATATGCATCTCTGATAAAATAAGGAATAAGTGAGAGCTAAATTGTAAAACAATATGATCTTAGGGCATAGTCATCTAACATCAATCAATCAATCAATTAAATGCTAAGAACAGGTGTATATCCTTGGAACAAATATAAACATAATCATCATCCAATTATCATTGCACCTAAGCTCTGATAAACTTAACAATAAAGAAACATCTGGATGACAATTCTGAAAGATAAGTCCAAGGAAATAGTTGTATTATGCAGGAGTTATTTTTAGTTAACTATTACAGTTACTACTGTGCTACCTATGTAAAAAAAAAAAGTGCTGTTGCTGATTTCTTTTCATAGTCTGTCTCAGACTACCTATTTGCATATACTCTGGATAGTCTTTTCAACAGATTTTCTATTATGTCAAGGATTGTCTCCACATGGGATTCATTTCAACCTAATAGTAGGCTTGTGCCCAAAATTTAGAGTGCTGAATTTTTTCTTCAACATATCTTATTTATAAAGGAAAAATAGACTCCATTACTGGTACAAAAGTAATATTGGACTCAAAAGGAATTCAGGCAGGTAGGTGAGACAGGAAAAAAAAAAACAATAAAACTTTGAGCCTGAAGTTGGAAAAACTTCAGTTCAAATTTGGCCTCTGTATTTGCAGTATGACCTCGAGCATGGTATTTAATTTTAGTTTTCTAAAGTTTTTCTCAATTGCAAAATGGGAATAATAATACCACCTAATTCTCAGAGTTATTGTGACAATCAAGTAAGGTACTATTTATAAAGTGCCTGGCTACGATAGGTGCTATTAAAATGCTATTTATCATTGATAATAGTAATATTAACATAGAATTCTAGAATCAAAAAGATAATGCAAAAAACACTAGGTTGATTAAAAAATATGAAATGAATGAAAATTCAGGATGGATTGGAATGAGGAGAGACGATGCAGGAAGACCAATTGATAGGTAGTAGTCTAGACATATAATATGATAAACACCTGAATCATGTATAGACTAGGTAAGGGGAGAAAGAGGGAGATATTTATTTATTATTTTAAAGTTCTTATTAATTGTTTTATTTTTTCTGGTTTCATATGCATATAAACTTTTAAAATACGCATGTCTTTATGATTCATGTTGGGAAAGAAAAATCAGAACAAAAGGGAAAAACCACGAGTGAGGAAAAAAATCAGAAAAAAGAAGTGAACATAGATCTATCTATCACAGATAGTATAGGGAAATTAGGAATAGATGATAGATTATGGAAAATATAATGAATTCTCTTTTGATGTGATGAGTTTGAGATGTCCAGTAAGTCATCAAGACTAAGAATTGGAAGAAAAGGAAAGAAGTTAGGGTTGAATAAGTAGATTTGAGAATTCATTTATACAGAGATGATCATTGAACCCATTGGAGAATATGAGAACATTATGTGTGGTAGTATAGAAGAAAGAGAGAATAAAATCAAAGTTATGGGCATATCTTGATTAAAGAGCCAGAAAAGGAGGCTGAGAAGGGATTGTTGATAGATGTGAAAAGAATCAGGAGAAAGAAATGCCATGAAAAACCAAAAGAATAAAGCATCCAAGAGAATAATATGGTCAACAGTGTCAAATGCTGCAGAGAATTCAAAGTAGGTGAGGATCATTCAACAATATGGAGGTCTAGATACTTATGATCTCTTGAATATTTTCAAAATGGTAATTATGCACAAAAGATAGAGCAATTTCAACTGTTTTCATAGTCTAAAGTACCAAAAATCCTAATAAGGCAAAAACTCCCTGAGGTAGCAGAGAAGGTGCAAATTATATCAAACATTCAAAGAACATTCATTTCAATATTAAACTATTCACAAAAATTAAAAAAAAAGATTCTCATATCTTACTTTTTATGATACAAATATGGTTTGGGTAGCTTGAAAACTCAAAACAGAAAAAGAAAAGCTTTAGACTTATATCCAGTTAATATCAACATAAAAGTGCTAAATAAAATATTTAAAAAGAGGGAATAGCAATTCATTAAAAAGACCATGGGCTGGGACCAGTTTGGATTTATTAAATTAAAATTGTGTTTAAATTTTAAAATTACCTGAAGCCATCAATAATCTTGACAGAGTTTCAAGGCATACAATAAATATATTTCAGCATTTATTATCAATAAAATTAAAGCAGAAAGAAATAGAAAAAGAAATTCCATTTAAAATAACTATCAAATATATACAATATTTGTTTGAAAGGTGTTTGCTTAAGAATATATCTAAATCATATGAATACTGCTGCAAAACATTTTTACAGTGATGAACACAGATAAAAATAATTACAAAATGATTAATATTCATGGTTAGATTGAACAAATATAATGAAAATGAAAATGGTACCTACATTAATTTCTTCAATGCCGTAACAAAATACCACATACTTTATTTTTCTATCCATTTATTCTTTCATTTTCCCAAGAATCCTTTCACCCATTAAAATTGCTGTTGCCTCTTATCAATATTTATTTTTAAATTTAAAATCAGTATTAAGTAGGAAAATTGATTATATCTTTCTTCATCTGTTTTGAGTCTCCCTTTTTTAGATATCAGGATTTTATTTATGTTATAAAATGATTTGAACTGAAATCATTTTATTATTTTAATTTTCTCAATTTTTTGAGCTGCTTAGTTTTTTGTAATATTAGAATTAACATTCTTTGACTGTTTTCCATAATTTGTTTATAAATACATGCTATTGGGATTAATTTTTCCTTGAATATTTGGTAGAATTCACTTGTTAAGTACATCTGGTTCTTGGGGTTTTTTGCTTCAGAGCTCATTGATAACTTGTTCAATTTCTTTTTCTATTTCATTTTTTTTCTCAGTACCATTTTATTTTTCCAAATACATGTAAAAATACATGTAAAGATTAATTTAATTTCTTTAGAAATTTGGATGCTCTGCCACTTAGTACATATATATTTAGCATTGACATCGCTTCATTGTCTCTGTTCCTTTTAGCAAGGTGTTATTTCCCTGCTTATCCCATTCAATTAGGTCTGGGTTTGCTTTTGCTTTCTCTAAGATTATGATTGCTATTTCTGCCAATATTTCAGCTGGAGCATAATAGGTTCATCTCCTACCTCTTACTTTAATTCTAGATGTGTCTCTATATTTTGTGTGTTTCTTGTAAATAATATATTCTATTCTGCTATCTGCTTCTGTTTTAGGAATGAATTCATCTCATTCACGTTCATAGCTATGATAAATAACTGTGGATTTTCCTCCATTCTGTTTTCTTCCATTTATTGTTTTCTCTCACTTTTTATCCTGCTCCTACTCTAAAATCTGCTTTACTTTTGACCAATGTTTTCTTTTATCTGCTCTCCTTTTTACCATTTCCCTTTTCACTTCATCCCTTCTTCTTTTTCCCTGTTAGATAAGATAGATTTCTATTAAGAATTGACTGTAATTTGTACATATTATATTATATATGTTATTGTACATATGTACTATACATTGTATGTATATATATTGTACATATGTATATTGTATTGATCCAATTTAGATGTTAGTGGGCTTCAAACATTGTGCTCTTCATCTTCCCTTTCACTTCAAAAGTTCTTCCTTGAGTGTCTCTTTTATGAGATAATTTTTCTCCCATCCTTCCTTTCCTTTTCCCCTTCTAGGCAATCCCTGTCTCTTACCTATCTATGACTTTTACATAATCCCAAAATAGTTGACTCACTTTTGTACCCTCTTTCTATATAGAGTCCTTCTAACTGCCTTAATGATAAAATTCTTAGAAAATACATATATCATCTTTCTATATGGAAATATACACATTTTAACATTATTGAATATCTTATGGTTTCTCTTTCATGTTTACCTTATGCCTCTCTTGAATCTTATATTTGAAAGTTATTGTTCAGTCCTGGTCTTTTTTTTTTAATGCTTGAAAAATCCTATATTTCATTAATTATCCATGTTTTCCCCTCAAGAATTTTTCTGGGCAGCTCATTATTGGTTGTAATCTTTACTCTTTTGTCTTCCAGAACATCATATTTCAACCCTGCCAACTCCTTCAACATAGTAGTTGCTAAGTCTTGTGTGATCCTGACTGTGGCTCTACCCTATTTGAATGATGTCTTTCTTGCTGCTTGAAGTATTTTCTCTTTGATCCAGGACCTCTGTAATTTGGCTATCATATTTTTCAGAGTTTTCATTTTGGGATCTCTTTTGGGTGATGATTGGTTGATTTTTTTCCCATGAACTTGTACCATAAACTGGACTCTGCAATTTCCTGGTGATCTCTTCTCCTTACATAAAGAGTAGGGTTCCTTTCCTCCCTTTTCAAACCCCCAATATAATCAAACCTCTCTAAATTCTGCTCTCCGAAAAAAGTGGCACACTCTTGGGGAGGAACATTTAGGGTTTGTGTCCCTTTATTAATATCTGATCTTTCCCAAATTAAGGAAAAAGTCTTTACTCTGAGTTACAACAGAATTCATCTGGAAAAAAAGAATATTAAGGGAGCTAGTGAAAAAATATGAAGGAAAATAATGTCCCTTTATTAATATCTGATCTTTCCCAAATTAAGGGGAAAGTCTTTACTCTGAGTTACAACAGAATTCATCTGAAAAAAAAAAAGAATATTAAGGGAGCTAGTGAAAAAATGTGAAGGAAAATAGATCACAAACTATTATAAATCAGTAATCATCAAAGCAGTCTGGCTAACAAATACAATGGTAGATCTGTGGAATAGATTAGATACCCAGTACACAGTGGTTAATGACTATAGTGTTCCAGTGTTTGATAAATTCAAAGATGCCATCTTATCTTCCCCTTCTGGCAAGAATAAAAATCTCCTTTGGCAAAAGTTGGGTGGAAGAGATTCCCGAGATAATCAATCTATTCATCCCTCCCTGTAAACTATATCTAAACAAACATACATTCACAAACTGCATAGATGCTAAATGGGCACACATACATATCTTAACTATATATCTCCCTTCCAAAGGGAAGACTGGTCTTGAAGAGTTCCCAAGAGGGACTCCCACCAGAAGAGTCTCCAATAGGACAATGGCTGAGAACCGAAGCTCTTACCTCCCACCAATTCCACCTTGCCCTTCATGTAGGTCAGGGCGCTCAATGAGAAAATCCCATTCCAGTGGGCTTTGGGACAGAAATGACATCTCTCTCTCTCTCTCTCAATCTATCTAATTTTTATATCTCTCTATATTTAGCTATATATATATGTATATATATATATATATAACCTTATATATAAGGAATATATATTATTCCTATGTAATACATGTGTATTGCCTACATATATATTTAATATATTGTTAAATTATATATTATACATAATATATATGTATAATATATATTAATCATATATATGATTTATGAAATATATAAATTAAACATTATATATTATACATATAATATATATAGTCATTGCCTACATGTATATAATATATAATATGATATTTATAGCCTTTCAATATAGCTATATCTGTGTCTCTATTTCTATTTCTACATCTGGACATACACAAAACGAGCTGCTATAAATAGTTTGTAAATATGATTCTTTTTTTGTCTTTCTCCAATCTCTTTGGTGTACAGACTTAATAGTAGTACTGATAGTTCAAAGAGTATACACAGTTGAATAGTTCTGTAGGCACAGTTCCAAATTGCTTTCCAGAATGATTGGACTAGTTCAAAGCAGCACATTAGTACATCTTTTTTCCCCCTACATGCCTTCCAGCATTTGTCATTTTCCTTTTTTGTTAGAGATTTAGATCATTTTTAGTATGGCTATTGATAGCTTTGATTTTTTCCTCTAAAAACTGCCTATTTGTAAACTTTGACCATTTTTTCTAAAATGGTCTCTTACCTTTATAAATTTCACTCCATTCTATATGTTTGAAAAATAAGACCCTATCAGAATTTACAGCAAAGATCCTCTCCCTATCCTAGTTTCCTGCTTTTCTTCTAATTTCAAGCATATTGATATTATTTGTACAAAAAGTGTTTAATTTTGTGTAATACAATATGTCTATTTTATTTCCTTTAAATCTGTCAATCTCTTATTTAATCATGAACTCTTCCAGAGTTGTAAAAGCTAATTCTTCCATATTCCAATAATTTGCTTCACCATTTATATCTAAATTATATATTCATTTTGAATTTATTTAGACATAAAGTTTGAGGTTTTGGTCTATGCTATAGTTTTCCTGACCATTTTTGTCAGATAGTTTTGCTTCAGTAAGTATCTTTGGTTTTATCAAAGCACCTCAATGTATTCATTTTCTTCTGCATCTTGTGTACCCAATAATTTTCATTGAACAACTTCTCTATTTTTCACCCTGTACAAAATTGTTTGGGTTATTACAAATTTTTTTAGTATAGTTTGAGATTTAGTTCTATTAGTCCCACTTTCCCCTCTTTTTTTTTAACTAATTCCCTTGAGATTTTTGACCTTTACATTAATTTTGTGATTTTTTTCCTAGTTTTATAAAGTAATTCTTCAGTGGTTTGATTAGTATAACACCAAACAAGTCAATTTAGGAAATATCATCAAATTTTGACCTACCTTTAAGCAATTAATATTTTTCCAATTTTTAGTAATGTTTTTATTTGTGTGAAGAATGTTTTGTAATTGTGTTCACATAGTTCCTGTGAACATCTTGGCAGGTGAACTTGTAAGTGTTTTATACTCTCTAATTATTTTAAATGGGATTTCTCTTTCTATCTCTGTCTGCTATGTTTTTTGTAATATACAGAAATGCTGATGGTTTTTGTGTTTTTTAACATTCTTTAACTTGGTTGAAACTGTTGTTTTCCATAGCTTTTTGGTTGACTCCCCTAGAGTTCTCTAAGTAAGTTATTTTGTCAACTATAAAAAGTGATAATTTTATTTTCTCATTGTCTATGCTTATTCCATCAATTTTTTTTCTTTTCTTATGCTATTGCTAGCATTTCTAATATAATACTGAATAGTAATTATGATATTAGATGTCTTTACTTTGCTCTTGATCTTATTGTGAAGACTTCTTGCTTATTCCCATTATAGAAAATTGCTCTTAGTTTTAGATAGATATTACTTATCATTTTCACAAAAACTTATGAAAGATTCCTATATTTCTAATGTTTTAGTAAGAATGAGTATTGTATTTTTATCAAAAGCTTTTTCTCCAACTATTGAAATAAACATAATTTTTGTTATATTTATTCATATTTTACTTATGATTATAATTGTTCTAATATTGAAACAGACTTGCATTTCTGACAGTAATCCAGCCTAATCTTATTATATGATCTTTGTATTTCCAGAATGTCTCCTTGGTAGTATTTGATTTAAAAAATTTACATCAGTATTTATTAGGGAGTAGAGCTATAATTTTCTTTCTCTGTTTTGACTCTATTTGGTTTGGATTACAAGACTATATTTAGGCCATAAAGGAATTTGATAGAGTCTCTTTATCTTTTCTCCCCCTCCATTTTCTGTAGTATTGGAACTGTTTGGTACAATTTCCTTGTAAATACATCTTTTTATGGGTGTTTTTTTTTAGGGAGTTCTTTTTTGACTTGTTCAAAAGGTTTTTTTTTTCCTAAGATAGATTTACTTAAGTGTTTTGTTTCCTGCTCGGTTGATCCCAACAATTTCTTTTTTTTAACAAATATTCATCTATTTCATTTAAATTTTCAGTGTTGTTGGCATAGAGATGGGTAAAGTAGTTCCTAATAATTTTATTTTATGCTTATTGCTTGTGATTTCTCTTCTCCCCCCATTTTGATACTGATAAGTTGGTTTTATTCTTTTTTTTTCTTTGAGAATCAGAATCATCATACTCTATTTTATTGTTTTCCCAAAAACAGTTCCTTGTTTTCTTCATTTAGTAGTTTTCAAACTTTCAATTCTGTTCATTTTTAGGATTTTTATTTGGTGTTTAATTGGGAGTTTTTAATTTGTTAGTTTTCTATTTTTTTTTTTTTTTGCTGAGGCAATTGGGGCTAAGTGACTTGCCCAGGGTCACACAGCTAGGAAGTGTTAAATGTCTAAGACTCCTGACTGCAGGACTGGTGCTCTATCCACTGTGCCATCTAACTGCCTCAGTTTTCTAATTTTTTTAAGATGGATGTACAATTCATTGATCTGTTCTCTTTCACTGACATACACATTTGGACATAAAATTTTCCCCCAGCAAACTACTTTGTATCACACAAATTTTTTTGTTATCTCATTGTTGATCATTTTAATGAATTTATTATTTCTATGATTTGTTCCTTGTCCCACCCATTCTTTAGGATTAACTTAATTTCTAAATAATTTTTAGCCTATGATTCAAAGAGCTTTACTGATTATAATTTTTATTGAACTGTGGTCAAGAAAAATATATTTCACCTTTCTTTTCTGTATTTGCTTATGAGATGTTTTTGTTATATATGGTCAATTTTTGTGAAAGTGTCATGCACAGCTGAGAAATACATTCTTTTCTGTTTCTATTCAACATTTTCCAAAGATCTACCATGTCTTTATAAAATTTTATTCATCTCTTTAACTTATTTATTTTGTGGTTAAATTTATCTAGGTCTGAGAGGAGTAAATTTGATTAATTTCAATATTTTAATCTCTTTTCATTCTTTACTATTGTAAAAGTAAATAGTTAAATTTTTCAAATTTTTTTCCCATGAGTTTTACTACTTATTACTGGCATAATTTTCCTATTAATAAGTAAGCTAATTTTCAGAGGCTGTAGAAGTAATGAGTCTCTCTATACATTTCTCTTCATTTAATAGCAAATTCTAAATGGATGGTTGGTTTTATGGTACTTTAACTGTCACACTGGGGAAGGGAAGTGACAACTCAACAAAATATTTATGTATCTTAACGAAGCTTACTGAAGAATTTTTTTTTTAATATGACTCTGCTACCTCTTCTGGGTACTTTCAGGAAGGGAACATTTTTGTTTAGGAAGATTCTTTTTCTTATACCAACTTTTATCAACTGTCATGTTAAATACCAGCATCTCAGGATGAACTCACTCCAAGTGCCTTTGATTTTCTTTTCATGTTCTCTTTGATGTTTCTCTTTGATGTAATTATTAGAAAACACAGATAAGCTTACGTAGAGACAAGGCCAGCTGTAGGAGAGCAAGCACTCTTGCTCTCTAAGTCATTGATTTTCTTCTTACTCAGACAGAGTCTGGCTAATTGATTTGGTATTTGGTCCAATCACTCATTCTCTTGCATCTATTTTCAACTTGTGAAGAAAAGTACATAGGTTCAATAAACAGCTTAACATTCACTCATGGTTATTGCAGAGTATTTCATTTATTAAAATATTTTGCGTTTGTGAGGTTGGCTGAATAAATATATTACAGAAAGCCATAGAGGTTATCCAGTACAATAATCAATACCCATCAATATATGAAATGTAAACAAATGGCCATAATTTAAGTTTAATACATTTAAAAAATAGCACCATCTCATCACTTTTATTGTTCAGAAGATAAAAAAAAATTGATGAAGTTTTGAAGGTAATTTGAACTTTCTAAAAAAAAGTCTCCTTATAAAATATCATTATTTAGCAGGATTAATACTGTCTAATAAATTTGGAGTATGTCATACTACATCCCATCCCATATATATTAAAAGACGCCTATTCTATGTATCAGTGAAAGAAACATAATTCAGTGATGTAGTTGGTTCTTTATTTGTGCTGACAGAAAAATAATATATATATATATGTGGGAAATATATATTTTCAGCCTATAAAAGATATCTTTGTTAGGCTACTTATTATTAATAGAAGGCCAGCAGGGGATAGTGGTAAAGTTCTGACCCTGATATATACTCTGTTATTTTGATGAAATCACTTAACAACTTGGTTATCTATTTCTGATACTTATTAAAGATTTCCTCAAGAGTTGTTGTCTTTAACTGAGGGACTCCCAAACAATTTGCCTACAAGGGGTCAAAAAGTAGGGATATGACTCCATTATTACCCTCCCTGCAATGACCAAACAGAGAACTTTTCTCCAACACGACTACATCTAGACCCTCATTCATTTTTGAAAGCACTTCCCTAGTGTATTTCCTGCTGCAACTGACATGCTTTAGATGCGCAAGCTCCAAATCCCTCAGGGTGGATGGTAGCTGAGGTACCTATTGCAGCTGGGTAGGTACTGTTGAGAACATATTCCCCTTGCCACTTTACCCACAACTGGCCAGATTATTTTATGGTTGCAATAAGTACCACTTCACAGGGAGAACTTTGTGTCCATCACCTGGTGAGTAAGAATTCCACCTCTCCTTTTCCATTTTTTGTGGGACAGAATGAGCCACATAAAATCAATAAACGTGGTAGGCAAATCACCGATTTAAAAAAAATTATAAAAATGCAATACCTTCCAATTAGTTTGCAAGAATAACTGGTTGATATTAGAAAAGATAGAAATATCATAACTAAATTTCAAGAAAAATATTTGCATTTATAAATACAAACAATAATGTACTGCTTCTCTATGGATCTCTGAATCTTTGCTTAGTATTTTTTTTCAGCTATAAAATTATAAATCTGGGAGATGAGGATTCCCGGTCCCTGAGAGATAATTATTCTTGGGGTAAGGAAAGTGTCACCCTATCTTCCCCCACTTCCATTCTTAATTGTGCTAGTAGAGAGACAGTTGAGAATAGAGATGCATTAAGAGCAAATAGAATCTCTCCTGAGAAAAGACAAATATTTGTGGAAATAAGCAGAATTGACCACATTATTGCCTTGTGAACTTAAAAAAGCCAGAAAACTTGAAGGTCTTATATGTGTTGATAGCTTGGTCATCGGATAGTGAAGGAAAAATGAATGAGTGGAGAGCATTTTCTTCTCTCAAGAAGCACTTTCCACCAAATCCCAAAGGCAATAAAGAATACCTCCCAATAAAATAATCTATTATTAACTAAATGTTAAATGTTTTCAAGACAATGTAAGGTAAAAGTAAAATGATAAGAAAGAAATTCCTCTCTTATTTTGGCCAAAAATAACTTAAATATTGTTTATTAAAATTTTTTCACTTTGCTTTACTAAATCTTTTTGATATTCAAATCACCAACAAAACTCTTTGGTTTAAAAGGAATAACTACTTTTCCAGCTCAGTCTCCTTCTTATTTTTTTTCCACTTCTCCTCCACCTCATTTACTTCTCTTACATAAATGAATGCAAAAATCATATTTGGAGCAAGAGTATGAGCAATAAATTTACCTTCAATTGTGCCTTACACTGCATGTGAATATTCTGATTCCTCTACTTCACATGCACTGGCACATGTACTTTCCTTGAAGCAAGCAAAATAGGCAAAAGACAATGAGAGCTTGTATTTGGTTAAAAAGCTTGTTGGCTCTGTTTCAGACCTCCAGAGTTTGGCCTTTGAAAAACAGCAAACTGAGTGATAAAAATAACTCTTGTAACTTTGGGAAGATTTAGTAGTTTCCAAAATTAAATGCTCATTCAAGAAACTATAACCAGTCAATTCAAATAAAATTTTGTTTTCTTTTAAAGTTAAAAGTTTTAATTTCCTTTTCAAGAATGAAATCACATCTTTTCCTGTCCCTAATATATTGCTTGTGTATGACTTTCACTTTATTCATTTCCTCCCCAAAGGGTCAGTCCTAGAAAATACATTCTTCCACTACATTTTTTTCTTTTTTACATTTTTTTCAGTCAGAAATAGGATGATTTATCACACACGTGCTACATTCAGCCACAAAGGAAAGAGAATCAGTGTAGAATTTTGAAAGGTTCATAACATACCGCTGTGAGCAAATTGATTGTTTACCTCACAACTCTGATATCTTAAGTTAAAGGATGAAACCCTAGATCAGGTTGGACTTAACTACCGTTAAAAATTCTATCTCAGATGACAAAGATAAAAGTTCTGGATCGGTTTGGGGACATGCAATGCCCCACTGTGAAGACTTCAGCCTGGTGCAGTCAGAAGTCTGGAATTTTGTATTTGATCCTATGGCCTCTGAGTCACATAATCAATCTACTTCAGTCCTTTTCTAACATTGCTCCACATATACTTCACACTGTGCATTTACTTCTATTTGCACTTGGCTCCCAGGACAAAGAGGAAATTGACAAAATATCACCATGATCAAGAATCAGCTTTATGTTCACTTTGTGGTCCCCACTCCTTGTTTTTGGTCACTCTGATGTTCTCCTTTTCTTCTCATCAAAACTTGTTTTTAGAGAAAGAATTGATTTCATTCTTTGATATCTTCATGTGGAATTGCCATTATATTACCTCTTTTGGTATGTTGATATTCTTAATTTTATCTTTAAGTCAGTTATGTAGGAGATGAGCAAAAATGAATTATTTTGGACTGAGTAGTGCTTTCTATTATGATAGCTTACTTTTAAATTGTTTTTTTTTCATTTATTTTATTTTTAACTTAGAGAATAAACAAGCAGTTCCATAATGTAATATAATAAAAAAAGATAATGGCATACAAAATTGTAAATTTCTTAAGGATAATTTGCTATTCTTTTTAAATATATAATTATCATGTAATTTTCTTTCTTTTTTAAAAAACTTTTTTCTTTCCTCCTCCTCTGCCCTAAAGAAGACTACCTTTAGACACAAATATGTATGTATGTATGTATGTAAAATTATTCTATACTTCTTTGGATACAGAGAGCATCTTATTTTATATGTTGTTTTTAGTTAATATGGGTATTTGTAATAGTGAAAATGACTTCGTTGTTAAAGTTCTTAAAATAATATTGCTGTTACCATATACAATCTTTTCTGGTTTCTGCTCATTTCATTCTTCATTATTTCGTGCAAATCTATGCAGGTTTTTCTAAGACCATTGAGCTCATTATTTCTTATAGCATAGAAGTATTTTATCATAATCATATTTTACAATTTGTCAGCCATTTTATACACATAGACACATATTTTAAAGGCAGGAAACCAAGCTTTCCCTGACATATAAGTATTTATTTATTTCATGATAAATCAGGTGATACACATTAATATGGAGTTTGTAAGCTTGCAGTAATGCATAGATGAAGTAATTTTCAAACCTTACCTATAGTATACCAATGTCTTATTTCAGATATGAAAATGGACCTTCTTTTTAGAGGTGGTGATTTATAGTTATTTGTAAGAATGATTCTCTATATAGTTCATATTATCTTGACTTCTCTTTAAGATATAACAATTTTCTTCATGTCTAAAATATTATTCTTTGTTATAAAGTTATCATGTACCTTTGTCATAGTAGTAAAACTCAAAATGAATTTTGATTTGAAAACAACCTTACTGAACCAAGTTAATGAGATTATGCTTCACCATCATTTATTATGTGTAGAAGAGATAATTTCTTGCATTTCCTTTTCTCATCAATTTGATCCAGCTCAATTCATGAACATTTTTAATGAGTAAAAAGTTACAAGTAAAACCAATTTTTTATATTCATTTTTAAAACTCTGAATTTCAGATTATTTTCCTTCTTCATTCCCCAAATCCCTATCCCCATTGAGAATGTAAGCAATTTAATATAGGTTATACATGTGTAGTCATGCAAGACATTTCCATAATAGTTATGTTGTGAAAGAAAATACAGAATTTCACCCCTCCCCTGAAACCTTCAAGAAAAATAAAATTGAAAAAAAAGAATGTTTCAATCTTCATTCAGATACCATCAGTTTTTCTCTGGTTATGGACAGCATTTTTCATTGTAAGTCCTTCAGAGTTGTTTTGGATTGTTGTATTTCCACAAACATTTATTGAGCATGTTCTGTATTGGGTTCCAAGCACATGAAATTTAACTAAAATTCAGCCTATGTCCTATTTTATAACATATATAAGACATATTTACAAATAACTATCACTTGAATCAGAATATGTTAAAAACAAAATATAGGACAAAAAACTCTCCCTCAAGGATTTGAGGAAGGAAAAACCATTCTTACCTGGAATATTATTAGAAAATATTAGAAAAGCCACATGAAGAGAGTTTTGAAGGAAAGATTTTAATAGGAATGGCAGAAAAAAACATAACTAAAATGGAATGCCTGGGGTTTTTGTACTAAATTTAGAGGGTGCTAACAGCACTTAGAATCTTTTAGCAGCATAGCCAGAGCTTATCACTTAGCAAAAATAATTTCTTAAACAAAAGTAGTACAAGATGGCATATCGAAGTAGCCTCTTTCCCCCTGTAATTCAATAAAAAATTATACTTCATCTTCTGGCCACAGACACAGTTTGAGTTATTTAACCTCAAAAAAAAATGTCCTGGTTACATCTTATAACTCTTATAATTTCCATTCTGCATATGGGGACATTCTGAACAAAAGCACAGAAGGGAGAAAAGGCGAGATGTTCTTGGGGAACAATGAGTTAGCAGATGTGATTAAAATATTATATTTGTGAAGAACAAAAGAGTAAGAATAAACCTTATAAGACAAGATTGGGAAGTTAGGGACTGAGCATCTGACTTCAAGAAAGTATGAATGGCAGTTCTTCCATTCACACCCCATTTGAGATAATTGCATCTGTTTACCTTTTACTACACAATTTTACTTTTTAGAATCACTCTATCGTATTCAACTCAATCCCAACCTTTCTTTCAAATTACCCCAGTAATGACTTGACTGTTTACTGCTACAAATATCATAGTAATGTTTTCATATACAGGAAGTTAATAGTTTGACTTTAATGAGTCTTTTATAATTAGCCTTTAATGTTTCCTTATATATTTTTTTCTAGATCTTATATATAAAATTTTCTATTGAGTTCCAGCCTTTTTAATACCTGGAAATCTTTCACTTCATTAAATGTCTTTTCATTTTTCATTTAGAATTATACTCAGCTTTTCTGGATAAATTATTCTTGGTCACAATACCAATTCTTTTGCTCTTTGAAATATAATGTTCCAAGACTTATGATCTTTGAAATACTTGGAAAATCACAAAGATGAAACTAAAAAGTTAGTTGAATTTTAGCAAAGAAATGGGATATAAAGTAAATATACATAAATTATCAGCATTCCTATATATCCCAAACAAAACCCTGAGGATGAAATTAAAACTATTTATAGTCATATGAAAAGGTGCTCCAAATCACTATTGATCAGAGAAATGCAAATCAAGACAACTCTGAGGTACCACTACACACCTGTCAGATTGGCTAAAATGACAGGAAAAGTTAATGATGAATGTTGGAGGGGATGTGGGAAGGCTGGGACACTGATGTATTGTTGGTGGAGCTGTGAATGAATCCAGCCATTCTGGAGAGCAATTTGGAGCTATGCTCAAAAAGTTATCAAACTGTGCATACCCTTTGACCCAGCAGCATTTCTATTGGGCTTATATCCCAAAGAAATCATAAAGAAAGGAAAAGGCCCCACATGTGCAAGAATGTTTGTGGCAGCCCTTTTTGTAGTGGCTAGAAACTGGAAATTGAATAGATGCCCTTCAATTGGAGAATGGCTGAATAAATTATGGTATATGAATATTATGGAATATTATTGTAAGTACCCGGCAGTGTTTCCATTGGGCTTATATCCCAAAGAAATCATAAAGGAAGGAAAGGGCCCCACATGTGCAAGAATGTTTGTGGCAGCCCTTTTTGTAGTGGCTAGAAATTGTAAATTGAATAGATGCCCTTCAATTGGAGAATGGCTGAATAAATCATGGTATATGAATGTCATGGAATATT